>CM044438.1:16323183-16336453 GCA_024363595.1 Xenopus borealis
TCCAGATTAGGGATGGTAAACCCTACGCGTTTCGGGAATCAATCCCTTAATCATAGGCATACCTTAGGCTATGACCTAGGGGCCAGAGTGATTAGGGGCCATATAGCTTTTTCAATGATTAGTTTTCTTTAGAATTCATTATTATTAGCGATATGTCGGGTTCGGTGCGCACCTGTCACCACAAGTAAAAATTGAAAAAAACTAGATCCATGACTGGTATTTCTAAACTCTATTGCATACCTCCCAACATTTTGGAAATAAAAAGAGAGACAAAAAAATGTATGACCACGCCACCTTTTTGTGGTCACACCCCCTAATTGGCATGTTTCTTTTAAAAAATTTGGCATGTTATGCAAGTCTGAACATATTTCTGTGATTTTTTTTTAATTATTACAGTTTTGCTAATGAAGGTGAATTGCCCTTTAAGCTGCAAGTCTTTTATCTTTTCTCAATTGACCGTTTATCTTAAAGTGTTACAATTACTTTTTTGCTTATACAGAAATTGTTACGAAAGTATCTTATCTTCTGCTGTGGCTGTTCTAGGCTCTCTGCTAAAAGCAAATTAAGTTGGAACCTTTGTTTCTTTTTCTGAGTGTTCAGTGCAGATAAAAACAGGACTTTAGTACAAATGAGGGACTGCAGGTTGAGCTGTCAAAAAATGGAACAGTTGGATGTTATTGTACTTGAAAATATATTGAAGTCGAAAGAGGATATTATTTTAGTATAAAAGACAATGAAAGCTATTATGCCAAAGGCAGTGAAGTGAGGAAGGTAGGGGCAAGTGACAGAGGGAGGGGAGAGTGATAGAGAGGGGGGTAGTCGAGAGCAGCAGGGGAGCAAACTCAGACTAGGGGTTGGCAGAAGACCTTGAATAGGTACCTGCCCATTGCCCTCACATTATTGCATCCTAGGCAGGTGCCTCTTCTGCCTACTCCTAATTCTGGCCCTGGTAGAGTCCTGCATCAAGTTGGGTACCTGCAAAAACTGGTGGTACCCTGTGGGTTGCAGGTAGGAGTTTCAGGATCGGGTATGGACGCGGGTCTGTGGTTCTCCAGGCTTGCAGGTGGCAGATCGGGTTGCGGATCTTCTCAAAAGCAAATTTTACTCTTTTACTCTTTTCTACTTCCGCCTACTTCCGATGATGTCACTTAAAGGTTAACAGCAGCACTTCCTCCTTTTTTTCTGAGCATGCCTACGTCCACCCAATTCCGATGATGTCACTTCCAGGTTACAACTACAGCACTTCCTGATTCTTTATGGTCAGCGGGTTGGGTAGCAGGTCAAAGTGGGTCAGAACATGGGTTGCAGGTCCGGGTTGCGGTTTGCAGATTGTGGGTACGGGTCCCGGAAAATGGACTCTAGTGCCAGGAGAAGGTACAGCTTGCACACCCTGGCTCTCAGTATCATGATCGCCTGGCTAAGTAGGCTTTTGGAAACCTCCAAACTTTGTGAGTACAATGAATTCAACCGGCACACTGATCAATTGCAAGCAGGGATGACCCTTGCTGTGTTTATTTGCGTAGGTGCAACGTTTCGGGGTAAACCCCTTTATCATGATCAGCTCCTGCAGCAGGAATATTGTTACTCTGGCACAGGCTAATAGAATAGAGCAGCAACAGAGCTATAAAAATCAATAAATTTGATTTAGTATGTTGCTTTACTTGTCCTTTTTAGTAATATGTAATTTCTGTAAATCATTTTGCTGGCTGTGGTTTAGCAGTTAGTGGGGGAAAAAATGCATGGAATTAGTGCAGTTTTTTTTTTAATTTCTCTTTATTTAAAATGTTTTTCAAATAAAGTCATTTAAAGAGTAACAATATAGTAATACATTTTACATTTAACAATTGTCAAAATGTGGCATACACAATACAAAAAAAAAATTAAGAAAGAAAAGAAAAAGATAAAAAGAAAATCATTAAATAAGATTAATTTACTGATAGGGGAGATTTTTAATCAAGCATTTGTGGCGTTTCCATCACCGAGAACTGTTGGGAGTTTTCTGTTTCCAGAGTTATTTTGAGATTGGGAATATATGCTTGTTGTATTACGCAAACTAGGGTTGTTGGTTTTTTTTTTCCCCAAGGTTCCCATATTTGTTTATGTATTTCCAGGGAGTCAGATATTAGGATAGGTAAGACAATAATTGTATCTGATCCACTCTTGATATTATAAGTGATACTGCTAAGGATGGAAAGAGACAATTTAACACTATTGTTCATCTTGTTGCGGCTAAACGTTGCAAGAGTATTTGTTTTGCAATTTTTTGAAGGGGTGGCTCACCTTTAAGTTAACTTTTAGTATGTAAGGGCTCCTACACACGGGCGTTTTTACCTGTGCTCCCCTGCGTTGCGTTTTGCTGCGTTCAAACGCAGGGGAGCGCAGGTATAGACGCACTCAATTATTTTCAATGGGGCTGTACTCACACGAACGCATGTAAGCGCCGAACGCAGGAAAAATGCAGCATGTTGCGTCTGAATCTGCGTTCGACACTTACATGCGTCTCCTGGGTACAACCTCATTGAACAAAATGAGGTGCGTCTAGACCTGCGCTCCCCTGCGGCTGAACGCAGCCAAACGCAACGCAGGTCAAAAACGCCCGTGTGTAGGAGCCCTTATAGAGCGGTCAATTCTAAGCAACTTTTCAATTGGCCTTCATTTCCCTGAATGAACTGTGTCCTGCCTCTGTTGTGAAAGGACAAGCAACAATAATATAAATGTATCAGTGGCCACAAACATGAGAGTTCATGAAGGGTCAAAGTAAAAAGAAACAAAGGTAAAAAGAACATATTATAATGTTGTTGGCTTGCAACTCCCAGACACCCACTAACTGGGAGGTCAAAATCCTGAGGGTAATTGGTTGGATAGATCAGATTTTATAACTATTTTCTTCTCCTTAGATGAGGGCCCCAGATTTCCTACATTAACAATGATCCTTTTTATTATCTCCAGCTCCAGTTGCTTGCAGGGAGAGATTGCGCGAGAGAAGCTGTTATGTGTATAAGAATAATTAAAGTATGTGTGAGGGAGAGGATCACAGGAGAAGATGTGTCCTCCTATCTAGTCCTTTTTAATTTATAGCCATTTGCCATAGGTTGAAGAATGAGAATACAATTAGATAATTAAAGGGCACCTATGGGGCTAAAAAAATTTCCTTTCACTGCATGAAAACTGCTGAAAATCTAGCCATTCCCTGGAACACACACCAAGTCCATATACAGATCCCCTTGCATCACAGCAAGGACCTTTGACATAAACTGAGGACTTTCACAAAATCCAGAAAATAAACATATTGTAGAGAAGGAAACATTTCTGGGCTGAATTGGGAAAGACGTAGGGAAATCTGAGAATGTTCTGCCCAGTGGAACATGTGCTGAATTCCTGCAGTGGCGGAGCTATTCATGTCATAATATAAAGGTGTTATCTGTTTTCTTGCATATAAGCAAAGGCCAAAGATTAATCTACTTTTTCATGTCTTGCAGGCCTATCGTGGGTGGATATCTATAATCGCAGTCAGTGTCAGCCTCGCTGGATCCTTCTGAATATTCTGAGCGAGTTTCCTCAGTTCTCTGACTTTCTTTTCATACCCCCCTGTGTGTCTGTCTTGCGCTGCGCTGGATGCTGCCTGGATGAAGCCTTAGGCTGTGCACCCTTGCAGACAAGTAATGTCACAATGCAGGTGAATATAATCATAATATTAAATCAGAAAGATTCCCCTTTTATTCCATTGATCTCTTCAAATCTAATTTACAGGGGAAATTCACCGTTAAGTTTTAGTATGTCACAAATTAACCTAGCAGCATGGTCTTCATTTTTATGATATATAGCATTTTAAAATTATTATATATTATTATTTTTGTTATTCCTGCTTGCAACTGAAAATACTATCTGGTTGTCACAGGCCCTGTTGACCAAATGAAAAATAGCTACAATCGTATTATTATTTTTATTGCTACTTTTCATTCTTTTTCTCTAGGGCCTCTCCTATTTATAGTCCAGCCTGTCATTTAAACCACTGCTTGCTTGCTACTGGAAATTGGGCCTTAGCAATCAGATAGCTGTTGGAAGTTTGAATTAAAGAGTTTCTAATTAACTCAAAAACGACAAAACAATATCACTCTTTTCTAATTTTATGATGAACAACCCCATTAAAGGCACTGTCTCTTTTTTGTCTGAACCCAGTAGGGGATATTACAACTAGGGCAGTGGTACTGAAGCATTTTGGGTTTGAAATTGTTTTTTTTTTCTTTGCTTTTGATCACAACCTTTCTTACCTCATAGGTTATAGAGGCAAACATTGTTGCAATGGTTGAGCTCATAGGCAAAGAATAGTTAAGATTTAGGGAGACTTTTCCTCCCAAAAACAGACTAACATATATATATATATATAAAATCATATATAAAAGAATCATCCAATGGCAATCTTTATGTTGGTAGCCTTTTAAATCCAATATTTCAGCCTCCTCCCTCGGGGCCCCCACTATTCACTACTCTATTCTACTCCCATGGGGCCTACCCCACAGCTTGGAATCTATGTCCCATAAACACTTCATGTGCCATGGCCTGTAAGTTAGGGAATGCAGATCCTGCATTCTGACTGAGTGAAGTCTCAGTACTCATCTAACTTATGGTAGGCAGTAACGACAGGCAGTGTTTGACTGGGACACCTAGGGCCCACCCAAAAACTCTAGACCAGGGGCAACCAAATAAATTTAGGCAGGAGGGTCCACTTTCAGTTCTATTATTCTTATTCTCCTTAGTCTATTCTCTTTGTCTCTTTTCTTTACATACTATAATCTATTGTTCCATCCAGGCCCGGACTGGCAATCTGTGGGTTCTGGCAAATGCCAGAGGGGCTGCTATAAGGTGCCATAGAAAGTCACTATTTAGTGGGCTGGTGGGGGCTGTTTGGGCCTCTCTGTGGGCTGATTGGGCCTCTATGTGCCTGAAATGCCAGGGCCTATTTTAATTCCATCTATTTAGCCTCTTTGCTCTCATAGAAATGAGGAATTAGCAGCATGAGGGCCCACTGATACCTGGGCCCACTGTGAGTTTTCCTGGTATATTGGTGGGCCGGTCCAATACTGAGGACAGGGTTAACTTTGCTCTTGTCTGTGTTGTCTGAATCAAGCACTTAATTCTACAACTGCCAGAATTTTATATGAGAATGTAATGGTACCCAGTACAGGGATTTGCAGAGAGAGGTTTGATGGGTAAGGTAGATTGACTGAAGAAAGCAAATGCAAGTGGCAGGCCGTTGAGGAGGAGGTTGCAATAGTCTAGTTGAAAGATGATTAATTAGTGGACTGATATTTTGTCAGTTTCCTAAATAAGGGGCATATTCTTGCAATATTTTTAAAATATAGTAGAAAGGATTTTTCATAGGAATGGGTGTGAGTAATGAATCCAGAATCAAATATGAATCCAAGACAGCAAAGCTGTGTACTGGAATGATTCATACTTTTGTTTACAGTTAACATTAGGGTGTGTGTGCGGAGTGGGAATATGATTAGTTCTGTTTTGTCCAAGTTGAGTTTTGAAAACAAGACTTTTTGGGAAGACTTCCAAGAAGATATATCAGAGAGGAAGTTGGATACTTGAGATATGATGGATGAGGAAAGATCAGGACAAGAGAGATAGATTTGAGAGTAATTTATTGTGAAAGATGGTAATGGAAGCCAAAGGATCTGATTATTGACCGAGAGAAGAAGATTAGTGGACTTAGGGGACCTCTAACAAAGACATTTAGTGGTCAGGAGGGGTTATCTAAGAAAACAGACACAAAGATGGAGCAATTATTGTGTTGATAGGGTGCCTGTAGCCAGGGGTTATTGTGGGTCTTTCAAATGCTGCATCACAGCTCAAAGGCAGCTGCTTCACAATGCAGGGACTACAGTTACACTCTCTGAACTAGAAGGGCTGAATTTTAGTGGCTTATTTAAAGAAACTTTTAAATTGGCCTTCATTTTTCTTTGCAAACATCCCAAACAATGCCCAAACATTGCCCACAATGACATATGTGAAAAGCATCTACTCTGGTGCATATAGGGTTGCCACCTGGCCGGTATTTTGCCGGCCTAGCCAGTAAAGCACCTGACAAGGCCGGGGCCGATATTTACCGGCAATGTAGCTGCCAGTAAATTAGTAATACCCGTAAAAAAAAGCCTTAACAAACTTAACCTAAAAAAAGTACCTTTTTCACTGCCTTCTGCCGATCACGTGTCGTGGCTCCACCCCTTTGATGTAATAAAATGCCTCTTTGATGTCACGGCGCCCCTTTTGTTCCTGCCCCAAAGCAACCCTAGGTGCTTCAGGTCAGCAAAGATTTCCCTTGCAGGCTTCTGTTTTTGTGCTTTATTTTGGTTGGCAACAGAGACTGTTTGCGTGCGTAAAAAGTTCCCCCAAACTTGCCTATCATCTTCTTTCTCTGCTCAGAATTCCAGTTTAAGCCCATGGAGGTCCAAACCTCGTGATTGGCAGAGCAGTATGAGTAGGGCAACTGGAGGGGTCAAGCCCACTGGACCATAGAAAATAATATTCAGTGCTGTTCACTGTGATACAAGTTGTCACCAATTATTACACTTGTACAGGGCCCCAGTGAAAAATTGGGTTTCTCATAGCAACCTTGATGATGTGATTTAAAAGGTCAAATTTTGAACACATCAATACTTAAAAAAAAAGAATCCTTATTCTTTTAAGATCTGTAGATAGAAATATAAACAATATTTTACCACACTATCTGCTCGCTAGCATTAACATTCTCTAATATATGTTTTCTTATGTTTAGGTAATCAAGACAAAGTCACTTCAGTCGGACCTAACGAATTTATCCATTACTCAGCACGTGAGCTGTCAGTGCAGGTGATGTAAGGGCTGTTTTATGGGAAACATATGTGGAATGACTGTTTAGGGCAAATACAAGGAAGATAGTCCAGTCTGTATATGTGTTTATTATGCAAAATACATATGATATACAGCAGTGCTCTCCAACTTCTGTGGTACAGAGGGTCAAGCTTTTTCTGGCCTATGTGGTGGAGGGCCAATAATGGAAGTCAGTTTTGACCACTCCCCCTTTTAAACCACACCCACTGTAAACCGCATCCACGTTACCACAAGAACTTTTAAGATCATATCCACATTAATGGTAGTATTACACCAAAAAAACAAATGGTTGGTGCTCACTGCAGAGCTATCCCTCATCACTCATATGTAGGGTTGCCACCTGACCGGTATTTTACCGGCCTGGACGGTGTTTTTAATGGTAGATCCCAATGTTATTAATAGGAAAAAAAGCTAAATATATAGGAAGGCCGGTATTTTTTTCAAGAAAAGGTGGCAACCCTACTCATATGTGATGTGGATTATACGGAAGCCCCCCAACCAGTACATGATTAAACACGTTATGGACCCCTAATAACTATTTCCAAATGCTAACACACACCCAGAATAAACCCCTACCAGGCTTACATCCCACATGTAGCACTGGGCAAGCAGAGAATGGCACACACAAGCAGCACTGGGCAAGCAGAGTATGGCACACATAAGCAGCACTGGACAATCAGAGTATGACACACACAAGCAGCACTGGGCAAGCAGAGTATGGCACACATAAGCAGCACTGGACAAGCAGAGTATGACACACACAAGCAGCACTGGGCAAGCAGAGTATGACACACACAAGCAGCACTGGGCAAGCAGAGTATGGCACACATAAGCAGCACTGGACGAGCAGAGTATGACACACACAAGCAGCACTGGGCAAGCACAGTATGACACACACAAGCAACACTGGGCAAGCAGAGTATGGCACTCACAGGGAGCATAGGGAAGGCAGGTGTTACAAGTGTGAACCACAGGCCTCAAAGTTACATCGCTGACACTAGAAGTGTTATTCTAAACACCTCCATGCTAAATTTGAGCCTTGTCAGTAATCCATAGCAACCATATATTGATTTGAATAAGAGACTGGAATATGAAAAAGAGAGGCCTGAATAGAAATGAGTAATAAAAAGTAGCAATAACAATTATTGTGTGGCATTACAGAGCATTTGTTTTTAGATGGGGTCAACGACCCCCATTTGAAATCTTGAAAGAATCAGAAGAAGGCAAATAATTTAAAAACTATAAAAAATTAAAAATAAAATAATGAAGACCAGTTGAAAGTTGCTCCCAATTGTAAAATAAAAAAAGTAAACTTAAAGGTGAACCGCTCCTTTAATAGATGAGCACTGCAGCCGCTAAGTGTACTTTCAATATATATTGATAACATTTTGAAACATCTTAGGATACTTCTTATTGTGTATGTAAAACGCACTATGCAGCATTTTCTGTATAGTTATCCATAGGGTTTGAGTGTTTTCTCCAGAATACAAACAATAATGTGCTTAGACAAAATTATTTCTCCGTGACTGAACAAACTTTATAAAATGTTTCCTGAAGTACATTCTGGTATTAAATTCTTTACGGTTTCCCAGAACAATAGAACGCTTCCTGACTATGATATCTTAATATTTTAGACCAAAGAACAATGTTCAGTTAAAGGCTCACAGGTGAGTATGAGTCTCAGTATTTCATAATGTCTATTGCTTGCTATTTTTATTATCTTTAAAATTGTGAATTAAAAAAAAAAAAAAAGATGTAACCCTTTCATGCATGCTTTAAAGGAGTTGTTCACCTTTAAATGGAATGTTTGTATGGTGCAGAGGGTGATATTTGGAGACAGTTTACAATTGGTTTTTATTTTTTATTAGTTTTGTTTTTTCAGTTTTTTAGCTTTATATTCAGCAACTCTCCAGTTTGCAGTTGTAGCAATCTGGTTTCTAGGGTCCATACTATCCTAGCAACAAAGCATTGATTTGAAGAAGAGACTGGGGTATGAAGAGGGAGGGCCTGAATAGAGAGATGAGTCATAAAAAGTAGCTATAGCAATAAATGAGTAGTCTTACAGAACATTTGTTTTTTAATTTGAAAGCTAAAAAGAGTCAGAAGAACATGGAGGTCAAAGTTGGTTAGAATTAGCAATACTATAACATACTAAATATTTCATTAGTGGTGGATCAGCCCCTTAAAGGAGTACTGCACATTCTAAATGTTTTTTTTAGCTCATTTACTTTAAAATTATACAGAAATAATGACTTATTCAATTGTTTTGTGTATTTTTTTTTTTAATGGTATGCTTAAAATGCTTTCCCAATAGTGGCTCAGTAAGTGTATGGATTACTGAGCATGCTCACTGAGCTTTTACTGTTTCCATTGATATATTAGTTGTGGTTATTACGGTGATTCTGTTGGCACATGTATGAAATAAAGCACATACAGAAAGTGTTCAGAAGGTGAACCCCCCATATAGTTCTTTACTCTCCCTCCAAGTCACTCTGCCTTTCTCTTTTCATCCCCAGCTTCTATATAGCGAGTGAGAAAAAAGTAAAGAAACGGAGACGGAAATTAAAGAATGCAAATGGAACCCCGCAAGCCGATGGGTCTGTGTACTAATAAAGAACAGTATTAGCTTTTCCTGAAGTAGAAGTGTAGATGATATTTAATTAACTCCCCTATTTTGTCCTTAGGTCTTCCTGCCCCCCCTGTAACAAGTACAGGACACTGAACCCCGTTACCTGTGAGTGCATTTGTAATATCACTGAAGAGAAATGTCTTTTACAAGGACGGCAGTTTCACAAAGAGCGATGCAGGTGAGGCACATGGGAGACTTCTCAGCATCCCACCTATTCAGATATAAAAACATGCTTCTTCTGGGACTGGGACACTATCATCCATTTAATTAGTGATGCACTGAATACACTATTTGGGATTCGGGCAAATCGCTGAATCCTTCGTGAAAGATTAGTCCAAATACTGAACCAAATCCTAATTTGCATATACTAATTAGGGGCAAGAAGTGGGAAAAATATTTACTTCATGGTTTTATGATTATGACAAAAGGCCACATGATTTCCATTCCCACCCCTAATTTGCATATGCAGATTAGGATTTGGACTCGGTTCAGCCAGACACAAGTATATGACCGAATCCAAATCCTGAAAAAGGCAGAATCCGGAACTGAATCCTGGATTCAGTGCATCCCTAATTTTAATCAATGTGTTATTATACCAAAATTATATAGTTATACCAAATATCTGGTATTTTCAACCATATAATTTTGTCTACAATGTATAAACTTGATTTCCCTTATTAACCAACATTGTGATGATTATTGGTTTTGGTGGGGTATAGTTGAGGTTTATCAGTTCCCAGCATGACTTGTGATTTGCAATATTTACAGACAATAAAGCAGGATTTTGGATAACTTCCCTGACCATCCAGTAAAAAGCCTGTTCATTCATAGAGGAAAAAAGCAGTTTTGGGTACATCAGGACAAATTGTAGATGTACAATCCAGGAAAACATGACTTAAAATCAGGGAAAGGCACCCATTGAAATGCATTATAAATTGGTGGGACCACAATAAAAAATTAAAAATGCATGAAAATTTAAAATCAGGGGACTTGAAATTTGAGGTTTCACTGTATATATATATATATGTACCTCCAAAAAGAATCCGCACTGTCAGGACTTAAAGATGAATAAAATTGGTCTTTATTTACAGAACTTCAGTCTGATGTTTCGGCCCCATCCAAGGCGATTTTGAAAGTAAAAAAGGCCTTGGATGAGGCCAGAACATAAAAGTGCTGATTCTTTTTGGAGGTATTGTGAAAATTTGATGTCTCTGCACCCAAGCATATATACTAACTTTGTTGAGAGTGATGGTAGCTCCATGGAATATATATATATATATATATATATATATGTGTGTGCCTCGATGTTAAAGATGAATAAAAGGGCAGAATACTCGACTTGCTGAAGCAGTAATTATGTCTGTACGGGTAAATAAGCCCCAATATTTCTACTGCAAAACAAATACTGAGTTGTGGGGATTTAAGCAAATCTCTACTCAACGTTTATTCTCATTGTAGCAACCCAAACAATATCTTTGCCTGACTTTGTTGTGATTACTTGAGAAGGAATGTCTGCACTTCAGCATTCAGTATAGCAATGTTTGTACAAAGCATTCCTGGTCTGTATATTTACTTTACACATGAGTGGGAGCTGCCATGCAGCTTGCTATTTCTAAGCAAAAACTCCCTAAGGTCACAGCCAGGATCTTAAGATATCAGTTGAGATGGTGATTTCTAGCATTTGCAGTTTTAATACTGCTGAACAAAATTGAGCCTCTCATCATTTTACAAAATGACTTGACTGTTTTCGAACAAGTGGATCCCTGGCAACCTGATCAGCAGCAGGGGCCTTGAAATGCTGGCTGATGCTGAAGACATTGGTGGGCTCAGGGAAAAGATTGTGTAAGTGGGCCCACATCTGAGTCTAACATCCAGTCTAAGGGGCAAATTTACTATTATTCCCCAAAAAATATTTGATTTTCTGCGATATTCAATTAGCACTCGATTTCAAATAGTCTTAGGCTACCCATCAAATAACGATCGTTCGATCATTCGAATGAATTATTCGATCATTCAAATGATTCCTACGATTCGAACGATCGAAGACTTCGATCGTACGAATCCTATTCGATCAGGACTTAGCCTCAGAAGCCTATGGGAGGGTTCCCATAGGCTTCTATTACAATTTGGTAGGTTCAATCTGTTGAAGTAGGCAGTCGAATAAATTTTAAATCTTTCAATAATCGAATGATGGAACGATAAAATATTCGATCATTTGAATCTATTCGATCGTTCACTATTTGATGATCGAATAAGCCAAATTTGCATATTCACCAATCGAATTAATCCTACGATCGGAATTCGATCGAACTTCGATCTCTTCAAGTGAATTTAGTAAATCAGCCCCTAAATGTACTGCTGCAGGCTGCTAATATGGCCAGGTGGTTCAAGAGGAGTCAGTGTTCATATTTACACTGGGTGCCAGGTGTAACATGTTCTCTCTTTGGTAGTGTAGTGCCACTGGAAATGTATTGTGGGCTTGAATCAATCTATGACCTTAAAGGATAAGTAAACCAATGAGTGAATGTACAATTGATGAGGGTTCTATTCTAACCACATTTGCAATTTACATTCATTATTTATTTATTTTTTATTCCAAGATATTATCGACATCGGCAGAAAATTTATTTTAAATTAGGAAGGGGCACCCATGAGGATCGGGCCCACTGTTTTTTTTTCTGTTATCCCACCGGGCCAGTCCAACACTGGCAACGTCCTTCCAGCACTTGTATCCTTTGATATCTTGGGATAAAAAAATAAATAAATAATGAATGTAAACGTCAAAAGTGCTTAGACTAGCACTCTCATCAAATTGACATTCACTTGTTTTAAAGTTTTACTTATCCATTACTTATCCTGTAAATAATGGGAAGATCTTCTGGAGGAAGACAGAGCAGGGTATCCCTAGCAGGAGTTTTGGGACACATTGCAGTGGGTGATGTTCAAGTCAAGTGACCTAGTCATACACTGGCCATCTTGATCACAACTCCAAGTAACATGGATCCAGGTGCCCCAGCTCTAGTGAATTGCTGGATAAGAAAGAAACTAGACTTGTGTCACAGAGCAAAGAGTCAAGGAATTTTAAGCACTAAATAAATACAAACCATTCAGGCAGGACTTTGTTGGCCACTCTCGGTATCAAAGTGATTTGGAAGCCAGAACTGCACTAAACATCTACAGGTCTGGGCTTCTAAGGGTTGTGACAGACAAGCAGATTCGGGGAGATTTAGTCGCTTAGCGATTAATCGCCTCTTCTGCGATGCAACAATCTCCCCGAACTGCCTGCTCCCTTCCTTCCACCTGTTTCAATGAAAGAACGCCAATGCACTCGCAGCGCTTCAATTTCCGGAATCGCACGAAGTTACCTAGCGAGGAAACTTCGGGCGATTCTGGAAATCGAAATGCTGCAAGTGCATTGGCGCTGGTGTTTTTTCATTCAAACAGGTGGCGGGAAGGGAGCAGGCAGTTCGGGGAGATTGTTGCATCGCAGAAGAGGCAATTAAACGCCAAGTGACTAAATCTCCCCATCTGCCCCAACCCTAATCACTTTGATACTGAGATTAGCCAACAAGGTTATGCATGAATGGCTTGTATTTATTTAGAGCTGAAAATTCCTTGACTCTTTGCTCTGTGTTGAATGGTGGATATATTGGATATATTGTTTTTTGTTGGCTTTCCTATAATATTGTTCTTTGTAATTTGATATGAAAGGTTTGCCAAAGGTCCATTGAATACGAGCGACCTTCTTGATGAGTTTTTTTC
>CM044438.1:16339599-16363441 GCA_024363595.1 Xenopus borealis
GGTAACTTATAATATCCTTATATTTTACAATAGGGGGTACTTTATTCACTATATATATGCAGTCACTCCATGAATCTCCATAAATCAGGTGGATTTTACCCGGCCACCTTACAGGGTGATGGCCCCCCACACTATTGGAACAGAGAAAGTGAATCTTGACATTCCGAGTGATTACTGAGAATGCTGAGTGGTTGCAGCAGGGAAGCTCATTTGTTAAAGTGGTGCCTAATAATCGTCTGTATTTGTTGTGTAAGCTCTTTCTTTGCTCGCAGGGTAATAATAGCAGTGGTTACGTAAGCCAGGGGCATGTTTTATTCATCACCTTGACAAGTCATTTTGCATATCTGAGCCAGGTTTTAAGGTATTAGGCCAAACTATAGGATTTGTTTGAAAAACCATTACGAAGTACTTAGCCTAAAGAGAACCTCAAACAAATCTCTAGTTTGCCCTGTATAATATAACCAAAAAAGTGCAATAGCCTTCATTCTTTATCTTATACGTCTTATATTACGTAAAATTCCCTCCACTCCTGAAAAGTGCCAACGACCCATAATCCAGCTAAGCAAGGACTCTCGGAATTCTCCCAGCTTTCTCAATAAGCACAAAATATGTAGAAAATGTGAGTGAAAGTAAATATGCCTGGAAAAAAAAATCCATACCACAATGTGTGCTGTCCTTAAGCAAAGTAACTTAGTGATGTTAGTCATTAACCTCCTGTATGAACACAACACAAACACATACACCCAGCACATACATATGTGCATATATACAACCAAAAGTGTTTAAGACAAGTTCTCAAAGACTCCCTTCAGTACTGCCATAATGTTATCACTCAGGTATGGAGCCTGTTGTTCTTGGGACCTTGAATTCTCTGGATAAATGATTTTTCAGGGATTTGGATCTTCATATTAGAAAGGGGTTGTTCACCTTCCAACACTTTTTTCAGTTCATTTGCTTTCAGACAGTTCATCAGAAATAAATACTTTTTCCATTTACTTTCCATTTTCTGTATGTGACCTTTTTTCTAATATTGAAGTGTAAAGTCTAATTTTTGCCTTCAAAAGCAGTTCAGGGAGGGGTTGATCATTGACTTCTTAACTGTTCTAAATTGATATATTTAATTAATACATTTCTTATCTTTTTCCCTGTTGACCAGAACCCCTGAGTTGCATTACAGGCAGCTGTAAGAATTGATATAATAGTTACTAATATTCCAGAGATGCTGCTGAAACTTGTATCAACTAAATGTTGCAAAATTGTAACAGTTTAGGGTCTGTGCCTGAATTATTGAGCTGCCAGACTCAAACACTAGAGACAGGGACACAAAACTTAAAATTGGTAACTGGTTAAAAAATAAAAAATGGAAAATAATTGAAAAAAAGCCTTTATTTCTGGAGAACAATCTGAAAGCAATTGAACTGAAAAAAGTGCTTGGAAGGTGACAAACCCCTTTAAGTCTACTAAAAAAGGCATTGCAGGGAGATTAGTTGACCGAACAAGTGGCAATATATTACTGGGTGACTTATCTCCCCCAAATAGCATTGTGTACCTCTAGCCTAATCCTTCAGGAGCTTGAGCAACTTAATGTAAATGAGCCAAGTGAGGCCTGTACAAGAGCCCTATGATTAATGTTTGGCATTCAGTTGAAATTAGGCTTCTCAATGACGATATAGTAGTAGGCTTCTCGATCACCATATTGTTTTAGAGAACTACATCCAAGTGCCAAGCATTTTGGGATATATGATACAGTACCCCTAATTCTCTCTTAAAGGAAAACTAATCCTTTAACTGGAATATGGCTAAAAACTGTATATTTTATATACTGAAGTTATTACACCAGCTTAAAGTTTCAGCTTCTCTATAGCAGCAATGACTCAGGAATTAAAACTTGTCACAGAGGGTCACCATCTAGGAAAGTGTCTGTGACACGCTCATGCTCATTGGGCTCTGAGCAGCTGTTGAGAAGCAAAGTTTAGGGGTTGTCGCAAATTATCAAGCAGAAAATGAGGTTGGTCTATAATATAAGATGATGCCACATGGCTGATTATTAATTTCTGATACTTATTGCTCTGGTTTCTGTGCTGCCATATAGTAATCTGTATTAATTACTAATCATTATATTATATTGTGCAATTTATATTCTATATGTACTGTACATTGTGAGTGGGTCCCTAAGCTCAGTAAGTGACAGCAGCACAGAGCATGTGAATCAGTGAATCAGTAGAAAAGAAGATGGGGAGCTACTGGGGCATCTTTAGAGACACAGATCTTTACTGCTATAGGGCTGTGGCTGCCTTGGGCATGTACAGAACCCCAAAACATAATATGCAACATTTCTAGCTTACTTCTTTAGTTAAGCTTTAGTTCTCCTTTAATAATTTCTCAATTGCCATATAATATAGTAGGCTTTTTGGTCATGATATTTTCTTAGAGAATCACATCCATCCTCTAAGCCTTTTGGGATCTATGATACAGTACCACTAATTCTCTCTTATTTTTATTTTTCAGATGTGAGAGGCTTAGGCGGTAGAGTGATACAGGTAACAGTTGGACTCCATTAGTTACAGTAGTAACATACAAGACCAGCGATGCTCCACCCTGTAAGCCAACTGATTCAATTATTGACTCCACCCCAGCCTTGGAAGAACCAAGATGGTGATCCTGAAACACCAACTTTATGTGCAATATTTTGGCATTCTACATTCAATGCCGGTGTAAAATATGCTCACAGACATTTCAAAGACAAGAAAACCTCTTCTTTTTTTATGAGAAGCAGCAAAATGCTGCTACAGAAGCTTTTCTTAAACTGTTTTAATTCAACGTACTATAATACACCAGTATAACAGAGAACTCTATTGATGCAGTTGTTATAAGACTGATTGTTAGAGGGAGCAATATTAACAAACGTTGTGCTTATTTATCCATCTGTATATATTTATCTACTAGTCTATCAGTCCATATTAGGGATGCACCGAATCTAGGATTCGGTTCGGGATTCGGCCAGGATTCGGCCTTTATCAGCAGGATTCGGCCGAATCCTTCTGCCTGGCCGAACCGAATCCTAATTTGCATATGCAAATTAGGGCCAGGGAGCTAAATCACGTGACTTTTTGGCACAAAACAAGGAAGTAAAAAATGTTTTCCCCTTCCCACCCATAATTTGCATATGCAAATTAGGGTTCGGATTCGGTTTGGTATTCGGCCAAATCTTTCGGGAAGGATTCAAAATAGTGGATTCGGTGCATCCCTAGTCTTTGTTGAAACATTATAGCTGTATGTACGTGTTTATATATTTATATGTATAAGGTAATTTATACAACACTGTATCTTTATAAATATATTCAATAATTTGTTTTTTTTACTATGTTGCATTTTTAAATGCATATCGAGCCTCTAATTTGTATTGTTGTTTTATCTTTTCAGAAGATAAAGGAAATGTAATTTCAAAGGTCATATTAATAATACATGTAATGTTTAGAAACGGGGCTTATCTTATCTGTATAAAAAGTATGTAGCTATACTTTATTATTTGCAGCAGATCACATTCCCTTTCTACGTGAATTGGTGCTGCCAAGACCAGAGACATTCCCCAGAGAAAGCAAAATAATACATTTATGAACACTAGAGGAGCATATATGCTCGATATCTATGAACAAAGCCATTGGCTTGTATAAGTTCAAATAGGCAATCTAGATAATAAGGAAATCCAAAGGCCTTTTAGGTAGCTTTGATGATTTCAGCTGAACTAAGATGGCTGCATCCTTACCATTTACTGGATTCTACACCCGAATTACCATGTCCATTTTACAAAATTTGGCAGGTTATGAAAGTTTGAATGCATTTCTGTGGTTTCTATGTGTTATTACAGTTTTGCTAATGAAGGTTAATTGTCCTTTAAAGGGGAATGACCCCCCCCCGGTGCTAACTCAAATACCCCACACCCCCCCCCGTAGGCCCCCCCCCACTTCAACTTCAAGCAGGTCCCCTCCAGCGATGTTCTAAGGGGCCATCTTCGCTTCTAACGGTTTCTTCCTGGAGCTGACACCGATGGGCTGCGCAGTAGGATGCCGGTACTACTCCGCATGCGCCGCCCATTGGCGTCAGCTCCAGGAAGAATCTTTTAGAAGATTGATGGTTGAGGTGTCAAAAGGGACAGTTGGGAATTATGCATAAAGTTGTAAGTGCAATTTCAGCCCCACACAAATCGAATGGGGTCACTAGTCAGACTATTTTTCACTGTTTTCACTATAAGGCAGTAATTTGACAGGCTGTTCAGCATCCCACTTGATTGCAGATGGTCTGTGCAAATTGAAGATGGGTCTCCAGGAGCCTCCCGTTGGACTATGGCTGTAGTACCAGGAGTCCAGGCAAGTGACAAGGGCTGTATCTCCCTCCCATGTTTGCCCAGACATGAGCAAGTAGGTCATTGCCATTGCTTAATATTTAACCACTCAAGCCATGCACTGATTGGTCAAATAAATGCTTCTCATCAGATTTTTGTATTTGGGCCAACTGATTTCTTTATAATATTTTCATTATCTCTAATAACTCTTAGGGCAAAGCACTAGCTGACAGTGTTGCCTTGGCTGACAACAGCTGCCTGTGTGTATTCACATCTCAACTGCAATTACACTATAACTTCTAAAAATATTTGAAATATGAATATGAGCAAACAATGAACATGAGCAAACAATGACACTGCTCCCTTGCAATGGCAGCCAACCCAGACAGACCTTACACCAAAGAATGTACAGTATGCACAGAATTCTAAGAACAACATCATAGTCAACAATATCTTCCCCTTTCCATATTCAGCTGTTGTTAAAAAAATAAATGCATTTAGAGACATCTTCATGGTGATTGGTCTACTATGAGACTTGTGGTTGCTGTGGGACCAGGAGCTAAAAGTGGCCCAGTGTAGCACTGAATATGAGTTTCAATAAATAAAAAATACCCAAATGTTTAGGTGGGTCCCAAAATGACTTTGCTATGGATCCCAATAACTTCTCAGATTTTAAAATGTCTATATGTATAGGAATCTCACTTCCATTGACCTGAATGGGAGTTGCAATACTCATAACAGACACTGAGCTCAGAAAGCATACAATAAATACAGTATCTGACAGGTGTTCCAGACTGATATGTTTCTTATAGAAAAGCAGAACATCCTTGGATACTTGCTACAAAACCAAGATATTTTAGCATCCTCACATCACAGGCCTGAAATTGGCAATATAATTACAATCCAAGATGTACAGCAGCCCTATATGTCATGCATCATTGTAGCACTAGCCAATGAAAGTGTTACGTAAATAGCCAGCACAATTTCATTTCTGGCTATAAGATCATTGAAATACTGTGCAGCTGATTAGTTTTAAAACTGTAAACATTTCAACTTTGTCCCATTTCACTTCGCTGATAATTTTTAAAATTTCCCACGAAATTCCTGAAACGGAAAAAATATTGTGAAACTAGACTTTTGATAACAGTGACAATTTGCTGACAGCTAAATTTTTATGCCAGCGGCCATTTTGATGCCGGCGACAATTTACCACACTTCGGTCAATGGGCACGGGATAAATTGTCACCAGCTTTAATCTTTCTAATCGCTGGTGTCAAACTTTTTTTTGCGGGCATTTTGTGAATTTATTCTCACGCCGCAAAACGTGGAAATTTGCCCATCACTAATTGTAAGTGAAAACCAGTGACTTTTCTGGGGACTGAGAATACAAAACATGGATATTTCTAGAGACTGAATGAAAACCACGGACATTTCTAGAGACTGTAAAACCAGAGAAATTTCTAGGGACTGAGACAGGGCCAGACTGAGACAGGGCCGGGCCAAGCCAACTGGACACCCTAGGCGACCCAGCCGGCCTCTGCTCTCCCCTGCCTGTGTATGTACACGCATGTCCCCGACTGCAGGTGAGGGGCAGACATAGGCAGGATGAAGGGGAGAGCGACGGAGGGGATGGATTGAGGGAACGTGACCAAGGGAGGGCCAAGAACATGGACTCTGGGTTGGCAGAAGGCAGTTTAACAGGCAGGGCCGGACCAAGGGTTAGGCAGAGTAGGCACGTGCCTAGGGTGCAAAAGCGGCGGAGGGGGGGGCACCTTCTCTGCCTCTCCTACTCCTTTGTCTGGTCCCTGGTCGCTGTTCTTGTCAGCCACCTTTCCTTCTCTTGTTGGGCGCACCCCTCTTTTTTGCGCATGCGCACTTGTCTCTTTTTGGCGCAAGCACGCCCGCATCTTTTTCCCGCATGCATGCTTGCATCTTTTTCACGCATGCGGTTTGGGCACTGTTAACAGGTACCTGCCCAGCACCACCTATCGTTGGTGCCTCTTCTGCCTACCCCTAGTTCCGACCCTGGACTGAGAGTGAAAATTGGGGGCATATCTAGGGACTGAGGATTCAATCCATGTAAATCAGGGCTACTCCTGCCATGAGGCAAGTTGAGAATGGCGGCACGCTTACAAGGGGTGGCAAAATGCTGCCTCTTGTAACTTTAAGAGACGCATTTCCGGGTTTCAACCAGAAGCACAGCGCACAATTGAGCTCAATTTTTAAGGGTGGAGCGGGAGGGGCGGCATCGGGGCCGCTGACTCAGGCGGCGGCAGCCCCAGAATCGGCACTGATGGAAATCTTTAGGAACTGAAAGCCAGGGACCAGTGGCATAGCTACCAGGGGGCCCAGAAGACATTAGTTACGTTAGTGCTTTCTAGGGACTGAAAATGCAAAACAAAGTACATTTCTAGAGACTTTAAAAGCACTGAAATTTCTGCAAACCCTGGACATTTCTAGGGACTGAAAGTGAAAACCAGACATTTTTTGGGACTGAGTGAAAACTAGGGACATTTCTACTGACTGAAAACCATGGAAACCTCTAGAGCTGGGGTCCCCAACCTTTTATAAACGTGACGTGAGCCACATTCAAATGTAAAAAGAGTTGGGGAGCAACACAAGCATGAAAAAATCCCTTGGGGTGTCAAAGAAGTGGTGTAATTGATTATTTGGTAGCCTCTATGAGGACTGGTAGCCTACAGGAGGCTCTACTTGGCACTATACTTCATTTTTATACAATTAAAACATCCAAGGGGCTGGAGAGCAACATGTTGCTCACGAGCTGCTGGTTGGGGATAACTGCTCTAGAGAATGAAAACACAATCCATGATCGTTTCTAGAGACTGTAAGTAAAACTCTCTCCAGGAGTGAGACTGTGAGAGTGAAAACCATGGCCATTTCTAGGGACTGAGAGTGAAAACCACGGCCATTTCTAGGGACTGAGAATGAAAATCATGGCCATTTCTAGGGACTGAGAGTGAAAAGCCTGTGACAGTTTCAATTAGGAATTGTAAGAGTGCTTCTGGGTAAGCTATGTGTGTACACTCCAAAACCGGCACGTTCTCCTTATTTTCCCTCTCCCATGGCGGGGCCCCTGGGAGTAATGCGACCGTGACATTGTGCTTAGCTAAGACATTCCAATTCCAGGGCACGGGTTGTCACACCGAGGTCACTGCTATGAGTGACCCGTCACACGCCCTCCCACTCTGTGACTCAGTCGGCTGGCAGTCTGTCACATTCATTTTCCACAGAGCGGGAGGAGGCGGTGAACTTGAAACTCCATAATAGAAACTACATTTCCCAGCATGCACCGCTTGGGTTACCAGGAAGAACAACACAGACTCGAGGTAAATTGTCTGGAGTTTGTCTGTGTCAGGGTATTTTTTAGGAAGCGCTCTGATGTTTCTGTTAGTTTATTATTATCCAGATTTCTGCAATGGAAAAAAAAAACATTGGCCTGTGGTTAGCTGCCTTGTCTGTTATTTTGAGTAAATGTTACTGGGAAAGTGGTCTGACATGAAGTGTGGGTTTCCTTAATGAAATGGGAAAGCATCTGAATATTTCCATGTATAGGTGTGCAGCAGCTCCCATAATGCACTACTTTCCGGCTACACTTTATGTTTTCTTTGAAAGATTGTGCATAAGTACTACCCTTTCCATTGAAATCATATCCTTGGCTCTGTTATTATTCAACGCTGATCAATATGATCCCACAATTCTATATTTACGATGGCGTAATTGCATTAGTATATTGGGGGCCCTCTGGCATCAGGCCCGGATTTGTGGCAAGGCCACATAGGCCCGGGCCTAGGGTGGCAAAATTGCTCAGTGGGGAGCACCGAGGACGCGCTGCTTCGTGGTGCTCAGGCGATAAGGGCGCTTGTTCGCAGGTGCTCTTGCGCCAGCACAAGTTAGTGCTGGCGGCCGCTAGGACTGCATGGTCTAGGGGTGCCGCCAATCATATTTGGTACTGGTGGTGAGTAGGGTTTCCACCTTTTCCTGAAAAAAATACCGCCTTCCTATATATTTATCTTTTTTTTCCTATTAATAACATTGGGATCAACCATCAAAAATACTGGGCAGCAAAATATTATGGGCGGCATGCCGCTTACCGGAAAGTATTGGGGAGCTCAGCGCCCCAGTGCTCAGGTGCAGGCGTGTATGCGTGCTTGCACCGGAGAAGGTATGTGGACGGGTGCCAGGACCGTGTGGCCTTGTAGTGCCCGCCCACCAGGGAGGTAGGTTTTGGGGGGGTGCCCTCGGTGCCTATAAATATATTTTTGAAATTTAAAGACTTTCACAGATTTCCACTGGAAAGAGCTGGATGGGTGAGTGTTAGGGGGCTGGGCCGGTGGCCGAAGTGACTTCCACTACGTCCGTGCGTGTGACATCATGCTCGTGGTACACTGACGTCATACACAATGCGTAGGGGGCATATTCAGGTCCGATGCCTAGGGCAGCATTGGACCTAAATACAGCCCTGGCCACACCTCCTAATTGCCATGTTACATATTACAAATTTGGCAGGTTATGAATGTTTGAACCAATCTAAACAGTTGGAGGGCACTCTAAAGGTTGTAAAATGAACATGGTAATTAGGGGGTGTGACCTCAAAAACAGGCGGGGTCAAATAAAATTCACTGTGCTAAGTGTGGCAACCTTTAACAATCAAAAATAAAATGATCCTGGAGAACCATATTAATCAATGTGCTATATTTATTGGCATTCCATGCACTGGAATGCCAATAAATATAGCACATTGATTAATATGGTTCTCCAGGATCATTTTATTTTTGATTATTGAAGCTGAGTGACCTGACAGAGCCACTATTCCTGTTGATTGAACCGATCAAAACTACTAACAAAGTGAGGACATCACCATACTACTCTGTATTCGTGTGGCAACCTTTGTCCAAACATTTCCAAAATGTTGGGAGGTATGTAGTTTTTATTTCTAAATTACATGTTTACACTGCAAATAATTCACTCTACCATGTAAATTTTCAATTTTAACCCAACAAGTATATTTTTTTTAGTTGTAACATTGGTGTGTAGGCAGCCATCTCAGGTCTCAGGTTTTGCCTGGTCATGTGCTTTCAGAAAGAGCCAGCACTTTAGAATGGAACTGCTTTCTGGCAGGCTGTTGTTTCTCCTACTCAATGTTACTGGAGGAGTCGCAGTGGGTTATGGATTTTTACTATTTAGTGCTGTAAGTCACAGAGTTCATCAAAATCCTCTGCTGTTCACACACTGGTGCCTCCTGCACTCAAGCGTCCAGGACTGGACTGGGAATCAAAATAGGCCCTGGCATTTCAGGTACACAGAGGCCCAATCAGCCCACATAGAGGCTCAAACAGTCCCTACCAGCCCACTAAATACTGACTTTCTATGGCACCTTATAGCAGCCCATCTGGCATTTGCCCTAACCCACAGATTGCCAGTCCGGGCCTGCAAGCTTCATATTACAGAATTTTCTGTATTTCTGCGTAACTATGACTTGCTCCTGGGGTAGGGGGAGGGAATTTTCAGCGCATTTGCAAATGACTATTGTGAAAAGGCAGGAGCATGTGCTTTAGTTAGATGATCTGCTTTACTTTAATATTTTTACTGTAGGCGGCTGTGTATAAGCTTTGCCTTTCCTTCTCTTTTAAAGGAGAACTAAACCTCCCCAATTAGAATATCCTCTGTAGTCCCCTTCCCTGCTTTACCCCGCATAGTTACCTCTGTAGTGTCCTCTAAGAGTTTGCTAATGTATTGATGCAGAGTTAGTGCAGCTCATGGGTGCCATCTTCCAGTTCTCTGATCTTCTTCAGGTCATCATCCTTCTTTTCGGGCAAATTCCCACACTATTGGTGCATGTGCAGTTGCTATAAACTGGAAGACTGTTCCAACTGTGCATGCCCCAATAACAGCCCTCATTCATAGAAAAAGACCATTGATTTGGGAGGTCGCGCCCATAAGCTCTGCTGCGCTTACTCTGTACCGATATGTTAGCAGACTCATAGGGGCAATTTCAGATGCGAGGGGGGACTTCTTAAGGTAGCAGGTAGGGGATTTAGTTCTCCTTTAAGCTGTGAGCCTCAGTTCTCCCAAGAGACTTGCTTATGTTAAATAGCTACTATTGTATCTTTGTGTATTTTAACGTGTTACAAAGGTATCTACGTGCAGACACTGAGTATTCTGGGTTCTCTTCCAAAAGGCTTCTCACATTTCAGAAATGTTGTGTGGTTTTCTGCTGTCAGTGCAGGAGATCAAAGAGAAACCCGGTACTTTTTCATAACAAAGCTGAGACATTTGTAAGCAGACAATATGCTGAATCCAAAATGTAGGGAGCCACTCCTGGCTAGGATAAACTGTTAATGCACGAAAGTGGAGTGCTCAACCTGCAAAGGCCTTTTTTTGTGAATGCATATGGGCAAATAAATCACTTTTTTTCACTTTAAGCAAAAACTTTTTTGGTGTGCTTCCTGATTTTTGATTGGATTGTTCTCTGTCCCCAAGCAAGGAGGGGGACTTACAGTTGAGCACCCACCACTCACAAAGTGGTAAGTTTGCAGGTTGAGCACTCCACTTTCGTGCATTAACAAAGCTGGGACTGTCAAAATCGGGACTGCCCAGTTGTAAGGATGAGTAACTGTTAATGCAGATCAGCCTTAGTCTGCCTGCTGGGTGACTGGTCTGTACCCACAATCCATTAATACTGAATACAGAAAGAAATGGAATGCACTACATGATTGGCCCTTAGGCTGCCCTTTGCTCAGTGCAGTGCTATTTTTGCAGTGTGCAAGCAGTGGGGGCTGTGCTAGCCATTGGACACAATTTTTTGTAGGAAATGAGGGGGAAAGCCAAATAACCCATAAAATAACTTCACAACAATGTTGATCTATACTCTTGTCATCTACTTCTGCCATATCTTCCAGGGCTGGTTTTAGTATTGGACAGAAAGGTACTTTGCTATACATATTATATTGGTTAGAAACTACATAGTTTTAAATATATGCATAATGGATCTTCAACCTGGGGCCCTCCATCCCACCAACAGTGTTCCTACAGAGCCTGATATCATTAACTGCAGCTGTGTTTATTTTTCCTAGTAGACTTTCAGAATGGACAGGTCAAACCCTAGATCTACAAGAAGAGGTGCTCATGGGAAAAATCAGGTGAGAAAATGTGACGCAATGTTAAATTGTAATAATTAAAAGAACTAATCATTGATAGCAATGGACACATTTTTCAGGACCCAGACGTGCGTTTATCAAAGCTTCTGTCATACGCATTGAGGCATGGGGCTGTTAATCTAGGACTTCCCATGGAAACAGGTAATTTTATGTAACCTACTTTATGTACCTACCTGCTTATGGCCAGTTTAGGGCATCCATGCAGACCAGTCTCTCAGAGAGTTTGTGTAGCTGAGGAGTAGGGACTTGGGCAGATATCTGTATACCCATCTCTGCCTATCTCTGGGTATTAGGTCTTTGGGGGGACTCTGGTATAATTAATATTGTCAGTGTTTCTTTAGTGGCTCTTGTCAGCCTTTGCATTCATAAACAATATTTATTCAGTGAGCAGAATGTTTCCCATTGTCCAAACAGGGAAATGATTGACCTTTATTGAGGTTCTAGTAGCCCCATGTGACATAGTGATAACCGCTTTGTGTGTCTACAAACAGTTCAACAACGTGCCTGTCTTTACAGAGATGAGGCGAAGTGGAGCAGATCAGCTTTTCTCTGCCTGCAGAGAAACCATTGCAACCTAATGTGACTTAAAGGGTTTGTTCAACTCTAAGTTAACATTTAGTATGATGTAGAGCAGGGGTCCCCAACATTTTTTGCTTGTGAGCCACATTTAAGCTCTGATTGGCTTTTGGTAGCCCCTATATGGACTGGCAGCCTACAGGAGAGAATGTTTGGCAGGACATCTGTTTTTTATGCAACCAAAACTTGCCTCTAAGCCAGTAATTCAAAAATAAGCACCTGCTTTGAGGCCACTGGGAGCAACATCCAAGGGGTTGGAGAGCAACATGTTGCTTGCGAGCTACGGTTTGGGGATCACTGCTGTAGAGAGTGATATTCCGAGACAATTTGCAGTTGGCTTTCATTTTGTATTATTTGTTGTTTTTGAGTTATTTAGCTTTTTATTCAGCAGCTCTCCAGTTTGCAATGTCAGCCATCTGGTTGCTAGGGTCCAAATTACCCTAGCAACCATGCATTGATTTGAATAAGAGACTGGAATATGAATAGGAGAGGCCTGAATAGAAAGATGAGTAATAAAAAGTAGCAATAACAAAAAATGTGTAGCTTTACAGAGCATTTGCTATTTAGTTTGAAAGCTGGAAAGAGTCAGAAGAAGAAGGAAAATAATTTAAAAACTATAGAAAATAAGTAATGAAGACCAATTGAAAAGTTGCTTACAATGTGCCTTTCTATAAGGTAAACCACTCCATTAAGTTATGCATTCCAGCACATGGTACGTGTTAGTCTATGTTTACCCTAAGCTGATTCTCAGCCTACACTGAACCTCTCACCTCAGCCTATACCCGTGTCTACATTAAAAGGCACTGCATCTGTGCGCAGACACATGAGCCAGGCTTCATAGTGCAAAATTCACTCTGCACAGAGTGCAGTGTCTAATAATACAGACCAATTAGGCTTTAGCCTTAGCTTGCCAACTGGGTCTGTACCAATGTAAACAGACATTAAATGAATTGTCTCGTATAAAAATAAAAACTGTGTAAATAGATATTCTGTGCAAAAAAAAAAAGTTTCTAATATAGTTAGGTAGCCAAAAATGTAATCTGTAAAGGCTGAAGTGATCAAATGTGGAACAGAACAGAACTCTACTTCCAGTTTTGCAGCTCTCTTGCTTTCCACTGATTGGTTATCAGGCAGTAACCAATCAGTGACTTCAGGGGGGGCGGCTTGTGGGTCATAACTGTTGCTTTTGAATCTGAGCTGCATGCTAAGGATCAATTGCCAAATCACTGATCAGTTATGTCCAATGTGTCCCCCTCCCTTTCACTGAACTGAACTGAGTAGAGAGCTGAAAAGCAGGAAGGAGTGTGTTGTTCTGTTCTGCTATACATACAGCCTTTATACATTACATTTGTGGCTAACTAACAATATTAGAAACATTTTTTATTTTGCACGGCCTATCTATTTAGCCAGTTTTTATTTTTACATTGAACTATTCCTTTAATGCTAATCACAGAAATAAAGTTTTTATGTGAGTAGTAGCTGCCTTTCTGCCATTAATTAACCACTGCTTTTCTATCCACTCTCTCCTCTTGCCTCTCTCCCTGTACATCTTTCTTGCACCCTTCCTCAGATGGCTTTGTCCCCGTCTCCTCTCTTCTCCTTCTCCCTCAGTTGCGTTCCTTTTCCCAAGTTGATATTGAGAGGGTGGTAAGCAGCAATGACAAACAGCGCTTTACATTACGTCATTCTGATGATAGTGGTGCCCTGGAGATTCGTGCCAATCAAGGCCACTCCTTACAGGTATTATTAACTGAAAGGCCCTTCTTTCAGGCCAGTGGCTAAAATAATGTTAGTGGCTTATGTGCAACATGTAATGTGACTTTCAGGTGGAAGTTGAGCTGACACCACTAGGGGAAGATCTTCCTAATCAAGCCATTCATGGGACTTACTTCCGTTACTGGCCTTCAATTCAGCAGTGTGGCCTCTCTCGGATGAATCGTACTCATATCCACCTCTGTACAGAGCTCCCAGGTGAAGGCCAAGAATGTATCAGTGGTGAGTTCCTCTTATCTTACCTATTAATGTGGGGCCTTTACTAGCAGTTGAAGGAACAGTAACGTCAAAAAATGAAAGTGTTTTAAAGTAATAAAAATATAATGCAGTGTTGCTCTGCACTGGTAAAACTCATGTGTTTGCTTCAGAAACACTTCTATTGTTTATATAAATGAGCTGCCGTGTAGCAGTGGTGGCAGCCATTCAAAGGAGAAAAAGCTCAAGTTACACAGCAGATAGCGGATACGCTCTATCGAATATAATGGTGTTATCTAGTATTTAACCTGTGCCATATAGCCTTTTTTCCGTTTCCACCATTGCTACACAGCAGCTTGTAACTTAGTAGTGTTTTTGATGCACACAGATCAGTTTTACCAGTGCAGGGCAACAGTACGCAATATTTAATTATTTTAAAACACTTTTATTTTTTTGTGTTAAAGAACAAGTAAACCTTTTTTTTTTTCTATCTGTAAATTTGCTCTAAACAGCGCCCCAGATTAATGTACCTTAGTCCCTGCTGCAAGTCTGCTCTGGTTTCTGTGTTATCAGCAGCTTGTTTCCTCTTCTTCCTGGTGCAGAGTGAAGCCCCGCCCCTTAGTTTACTGAGCTGACCTTATCTCTGTGACTAGTCCTGGAGATCATTTGCATACTATGACATAGCAGAGACCAGTGTGTGCAGCACCTTTGCTTGGGGAAACTAGCTTACTAATGCACACACTGGCTCCCTCTTCCTCTCTATTGTGGAACAGCAGCAAATGGACAGCTCAGTAAACTAAGGGGCGGGGCTTCACTCTGCACCAGGAAGAAGGGGAAACAAGTTGCTGATAACACAGAAACCAGAGCAGACTTGCAGCAGGGACTAAGGTACATTAATCTGGGGGGCTGCTTAGAGCAAATTTACAGAAAGAAAAAGAAAAACATTTACTTTTCCTTTAATGTTCCTTTAAGAGTGAAGCATCTAAGGAGCATTTGTAACAGCAGCCAACAGCATCTTGCAAATCAGGGGCAGATTTTTCAAGGGTTGAGTTGAAATTTTGAATTTTTTGACTTGGTAGTTATTTAAACTTGATTTGAGTTTTTCAAAAAATAAATTTTTTTTAGATTTATCATACACTTGCCTTTTAAGAACTCAAATTCTACTATTCACTACCTAAAACCTGCAGAATTGCTGTTTAAGTCAATGGGAGAGGTCCAGGAATCTATTTGGAGTAGTTTGCAGTCTTCCTGACTTTCAAGTTTTTTATTCGGAGAAAAATTGGAATCCAATTTGATTTGAGTTTTCTGGTCGATTCTATTCACCCAACTTTGAAAGATTCAGTTTTATTGATGAATTTCAATTGTTCGAAATTATAGTTCATGGGAGTCTTAAAAAGTTCACATGAATTTGAAATTCAACCCTTGATAAATGTGACTCTAAGGGGGGAATTCACAAAAATAGCAACAGACGACAAATTCACAGAGCATTTCCCCGCCAATTTTCTGACATATACGACATTTTTGAAATAGTGTAGTGAAAAGTGGGAGTGGTTTTTTCGGCGCCACTTTCCCGGACATTTTTATGAATTACTCGTAAACTCATTTTTTTTTTTTGGCGACAATTTTTCCGACACATTAGGCTCTCCAAAATGAAAATGTCGGTTAAATTGTCTTTTAAAATGTCTTGTAAAATGTCGTCTGTATGATGAAAAGATGTACGACATTTTAGAAAATTGTCGGACTTACAAGACATTCAGAGATGGTAACATCTGCCTTTGTGAATTTGCCGTTTGTACGACATTTTACAAGTTTGTCGACCGGCACTTCTTGGTTACTTATTTTACCTACACTTTTGTGAATTCCCCCCTAAGTCTTTGGAACACAATGTTCTGTGGTCCAATTCATGAATAATTGGTCCTCTTACTATTGACAATTGAAGCTCCACTAAAAATGATCAATGAGAATCATCATTGGCAAGAATTAATACATTTTTTTGTATAAACAATAATTAGGAATGTTTCCAGACAGAAATCAAGGGTCCTAAATCACGTGTTACCATTGCCATTCTGCTGTATAGCAAACAATTTATTGTGATCCCCACAAATGCTCCTTGTATGGCATAAGCCTTAGTCTTTATTATACCACATAGTTGATTTATACTCATCCCAAAGTATAGCCCAGGTGGATTGAGAAACGTTAGGACAGACACACACATCCCCAGTCATTTCTCTTGATATTCATGTATTTCTGGTGAGAGAAGACAACTGTGCTTCCCATAAAAGGGATACTGTCATGGGAAAACATGTTTTTTTTTTTAAAACACATCAGTTAATAGTGCTGTTCCAGTAGACTTCTACACCGAAATCCATGACTTGGGGCAGCTGGGAAACTGACAATATGTCTAGCCCCATGTCAGATTTCAAAATGAAATATAAAAAATGTGTTTGCTCTTTTGAGAAATGGATTTCAGTGTAGAAGCAGTGGCGTAACTACCAGGGGTGCAGACGGTGCAATTGCACCAGGGCCCCCACCCTCTTGGCGCCCATCGGATTTTACAGCACACATGTCATCAACACTCCAGCATGCGATTTATAGAGTTAAGGGCCTGACAGGGGGGCCCAGGTGCCCATCTTGTACCGGGGCACACCAGGGAGTAGTTACGCCACTGTGTAGAAGTCTACTGGAGCAGCACCATTAACTGATGCATTTTGAAAAAAATCATTTTCCACATGACAGTATCCCTTTAAACAGTAACTATTGTTTCAATATGTTATAATTTAGTGATCTTTCATAAGCAGACGGATTATACCCTGTAGTGTGGATAAAGCCTTGTGGGCATTTTCTGGACGCTGCAGGTCTAATTCTATTCTTTATGCATTTACACAGGAATGCGCAAGAACTGTGAAGTAGCCATATTTATAGACCTTCCAAGAGCTGTGAAAGGTAACATTCCCAGTGATATTAGCAAGTAGCAACATCAACAATACAGATTCTGGATTAAATCCCATTTTCTCTGCTTAGATGGGCTTCTTTTCTTTTGGTCTTCAAACCGCGTCCTCCTCACACCAGGCAATGCAGATGGTCTTCTTCTCCCAAAATATTTCCTGCAAGCCCTGCAGCTTCGACCACAAAGTAAGTTCATTGTTCAGAAGGTGAGCGGCTAGACAACAAATAACTGGAAATGCTTAGAGGTAGTTCTCAGGGTGCCTTGGATACACAGCCACCTTTTGTAACACCTTTGCTGTCTCAGTAAAACACAAATTTGTAATAGATTTAAGCTTCATAATAGATTTAAGCTCCATAACAATTTGCTGCATTGGGTCTGTCTATAAAATTGGATAGATATCTCTCAGGCAGATAAGAACCACAACATGTTGATTCAGTCTTCTATCACCAGGTTTTCCTAGGCCCATAGTATGATTGTTGAATAAACCCAATTTAGCCCTGGTTCACTCGTTTAGCGACTTTGCCTTACCCCTTCCCCTGTTTTTTATGGGTTGCATGAAACATAAGAGTGTTCCTGCTTACATTATCCTAAAATAAACTTTTTATTTATCATTATTTTTTGTAAACAAATGTATAAAGCAAAGAAAAAATTAAGCAATGTGCAGTCTCGAACATCACATTTCATAACAGACACACACGTATTTTAAATGCATATACAAATGGTTTTTAGCCTTATCATCCACTAATGCAGATAAGCGCATCATGCTTTGTATATATTCCACTCAAGAGGAAAGTCAAAACTCATGTCCCAGCTGCCAGAGCATGCATAAGGAATGCATTTTGAGCCTTAGTTAACTATAGGAAAAAAAGAGACACGTAGGAGATTTTGAGTGCTGTAGTTATTTACCTTTATGTATGTAAGGAAAGCTATACAACTAACCTTACCCCCCACTGTAAAAATGAATTTAAAAATAACACAAATTGGGAGCCCAATTTAACCAGCTCACAAACTTGATCACAGAGGTAAACAAAGGCTTACACCCCTCCTGATTACAGTGGTCAGCAAGTAAAGGCGGCCAGATATGGTACAATTACGATATTTCTTGGAAAAGATCTTTCCAAGAAAGATCGTTCGTTTCAATACACACGTGTAGAGCTGAATCGTCAGATAAACAGGTAGAAACAATAGAATTCTCCCTGTATCTGACAATTCAGCACTAAAAAGTGGCTGATGTTCGGGTGCCTTCAAAGTCACCCTATCAAAATTTTCCATCCAGCCTGATTGACCAGCCTGATCGATATCCTAGTCTTCTGCTGATATCGGTCTGCTACTTTCCCATCATGCACACACTGAATATTGTACGAAATTTAGTTTTGTACAATATCAAGCCCTGCCTTTTGTTTACTGTTCTAGTGCATAACCAGCATCTAACCACTGACAGGTAGTATGGCTGCTGTTGAGAGGTCACCATAGGGATATAGTAAGTGCACCAGTTTTGAAATAGTTGATAAAATGGAAGGCCCATAGGTGCCTCCCAGGCATTACTTTCTCTTTAATATCTCTTTCTGAATTGCAGTGCACAGTGTTAAAGGACAAGGAAAGTGTAAAATAGAATAGGGCTAGAAATGTTGTATTTTGTATACTAAACATAAGCATGAACTTACTGCACCACAAGCCTAATCAAACAAATGATTTATGCTTTCAAAGTTGGCCACAGGGGGCTGTCATCTTGTAACTGTGTTATACATCTTTGTCTGACACTGGCACTGCACATGCTCAGTATGGTCTGCTTGAGTTTTGCATGGCTGGTAAGTAAGGAAGGGGCTCCCCCTGCTGTTCATAAATGATGATTTCCCTGCCAGAAGCACTAAATGAAGGGAGAATTTTACTGCATACAGTCAGGTTTCTTATAAAAACAGTACAGATTTTAAAATTAAAGTATATTGGAGATAGATTTCTTTTTCATTAAAGAAAGTAATAATGGGATTTTATTTCTTTGCCTTTCCTTGCCCTTTAAGTGACCCTTATCAGAAGCCATGGTGTTGTGTGACTCTTATTAATAAACCATTTTTTTTGCAGTGTATTACTGGTATGTGGTGGTTCCCTTCACAAACTTAGTTTAAATGTTATTGGTCAGCAAAGCAAATCTTAGTAAACCCATAAGATGCTTGATATATATTATTTTTTTATAGACAGGTATGGGATCCTTTATCCGGAAACCCGGAATCCAGAAAGTTCCAAATTACGGAAAGGATGTCTCCCATAGACTCCATTATAATCAAATTATATACATCTTTAAAAACTATTTACTTTGTCTCCGTAATAATAAAAGCAATAGCTTGTCCTTGTACCCATCTAAGATATAATTACTCCTCCTCATTGGAAACAAATCCAGCCTTTTGGGTTTATCTAATGTTTAAATAATTTTTTTAGTAGACTTAAGGTTCGAAGATCTAAATCATGGAAAGATCCATTATCCGGAAAAACCCAGGTTCTGAGCACTCTGTATAACAGGTCCCATACCTATATATTATTTGTACCACAAAATCAAGCATTTGGTGTTTTGTCTTACACTTGTTACTGAAGATTAGTCATCAGTTTTCCCAATTATTTGTAACATTCTACAATCTAACTTGCCATCAACAGACTGTATGGAAAGAGTTAAAGGCTGTGGAGGAGATTTCATACATGAGAATAACCAGTGTGGCAGCTCACAACCACATGAAGTAACACAAATATGTAGATAAATTAATCTGACTGTGGAGAATATACAGATATGGAAAAGACTGAGAGCATTTCCTGATATCAAAAGTATGGAGATTTTTATCTTAAGGTCTGAAAAAAGGTTTATAAAGGCAGTGACAAAAGGCCAGTTTGTCAAGGCAACGGAAATAATTTTCCATTACAGTTTGTGCGAAACAAGTAAAACAGGTACAATAGATAAAACACTTAAATCACGTAATTGTGTTGTGTCTTAAAGCAGGGGCACACGGGCCGAACTGCTGTTCCCCTGCTAAAATGAAAAATCGCCTGCGGCAATGCACACGCGGCGAATCGATTTCCAAAGTTGCCCGAAGTTGCCTCACAACTTCAGTAAGTAAAAAGTAAATAGAGGGCCCTGGTGTGGGATGTGCAGCCGGGCCCCCGTCCCCTTCCGTGTGAGATTCTAATCCCGGAAAATGGCAGCAGCAGCCGCTGGACAGAGCTGGAGCTGTCGGGGGTCCCTGAGGGGGTGCAGGCCCTGGCCCAATTGCACCCTCTGCTCCCCTGGTAGTTCTAGCACTCACACTGACTTAATCTTGCAAAGATGTTTAACAGAGTTACAAGATTGTGACCCCCTGTGGCCAACTTTGTAAGTATAAATCATTTGTTTTATAAGGCTTGTGGTGTATGAAGTTCATGTTTATGCATAGTATACAAAATACATCACTTCTAGCCTATTTCTAGACTTTACTTCCCCTTTAATATTGAACAGAAAAAGTATGACATCCTATTTACAACGGTTAGATACAGATGAGATACTGGGTTCATGTGTCTGTAAAATAAGGGCTGCTATTTTCCTTAGTAGGTTCCTTTGTTCAGTATATGCTTTGCTTCATGGAAAAACATGTTTTTTTTTTGTTTTTTTAAAATGCATCAGTTGATAGTGCTGCTCCGGCAGATTTCTGCACTGAAATCCCTTTTCGGGTATATCCAAAATGTGATCACTGTGGTCTTCCAAGTTCAATATATTTGGCCTTCAGTTTGAGTTAAGGAACAAATGACTTAGAGAATTTTTGACAGTTCATCAGTTAAATCGATTATGTTCAGAGCGAAGGCCCTCTGTGTTGTCTACTTTCTTAAGTTCTGTGTAAGCAGAAAAAGTATATTTTCAGCACTATACCATGTTACTAAAACAAAAGAATACATTTGAGCTAAAGAAAATTGTCTATTTATATCTTAACTGTTATAGTAATATATAATTCAAACAGAAACACTTGGTGGTGCCTTAGAATATTACATCTTTAAAGGGCAAGGAAAGTGTAAAATAGAATAAGGCTAGAATTGCTGTATTTTGTATACTAAACATAAACATGAACTTACTGCACCACAAGCCTAATCAAACAAATGATTGATGCTTTCAAAGTTGGCCACAGGGGGCTGTCATCTTGTAACTTTGTTATACATCTTTGTCTGACACTGGCACTGCACATGCTCAGTGTGGTCTGCTTGAGTTCTATATGGCTGGTAAGTAAGGCAGGGGCTCCCCCTGCTGTTCATAAGTGATTGTTTCCCTGCCAGAAGCACTAAATGAAGGGAGAATTTCACTGCATACAGTCAGGTTTCTTATAAAAACAGTACACATTTCAAAATTAAAGTATATTGGAGATAGATTTCTTTTTCATTAAAGAAAGTAAAAATGGGATTTTATTTCTTTGCCTTTCCTTGCCCTTTAAGTTCCTATACATATCATCAGCAATGGTATACACAAGTGACACTGTTTTTTTTCTCTTTCATTCTCTCACAGGACAAATTATTCCACTGGGGTATTGAAGAGGCAAAGGTTTCTAAAGCAGCTGTCACTGGATGGGTGCATTGGTTCTTTAAAGGTGTTGTTCCACTTCCAGCACTTTTTTTTCAGTTCGGTTATCTTCAGATAGTTCACCAGAAATGAAGAACTTTTTTCAGTCACTTTCTATGTTATATCCGTAGCTGTTTTTCTATTAAAAGTTCCATTTGTCACTTTTTTTTCTTTCTAAATCAGACTCTGTAAATTGATGCATTAGTTGATATTTCCTTATTAGAATCCCTGAGTTTCTTTTTGAATTGAAACAATAGTTGATCATTTTTCACAGATGCTGCTGAGAAATGTGTCAACTAATGTAGAAAATTGTAACACAGTGATCCCCAGCCAGTAGCTCGTGAGAAACATGTTGCTGTCCAACCCCTTGGATGTTGTTCTCAGTAACCTCAAAACAGGTGCTTATTTTTGAATCCCAGGCTTGGAGGCTGAATTCTGGCAGCTTACAGGAGGCTCTGTTTGGCAGATTTTTTATATCTGAATATTGGTAACGGGTAAAAAAAATAGTTGATGACCTGTTCAGAATCAGCATCTGGATTACTGAGCGACTAGGTTAACAACTTTAAAGGAGAACTCAACCCCCCAATTAAGAAAAGCCCCTACCTACTCATCTAGTTAGTCCCTCCTCCCTGCTTCCCTCCCCCCACCGCATACTTCAGTAGCCCTGAAAATGGTCCTAAATATTCTCATGTATCAGTTCAGAGTAAGAGCAGTAAGAACTTGTGGGTGCCATATTCCAGATCTTCGGATTTCCAGTACTTTTGGCGCATGCGCCATCGGTAGGAACCTGAATACTGCTCCAACTGCGCATGCGCCAATATAATGCTCAGACGGAGACCAGAGATCCGGAAGATTGTGCCCACAAGCTCTGCTGCACTTGCTCTGCACTAATAATTGAGAAATATTTTAGGGATGTTTTTCAGGGCTTTAAACTTTAGTTGAAAGCAGTTGAAGAAGGTCTATTTCTCTGACAACAATTGAACTGGAAAAAGAATTTGGAAGTTAAACAGCCCCTTTAAAGGACAAGGAACGTTAAACTAAAGAAGTAGGTAGAAATGTTGTACATTATGTTTTGTGCTTGTGCACCAGCCCCAGGCAACCACAGCCCTTTAGCAGTAAAGATCTGTGTCTCCCCAGTAGATGCCCCAGTAGCTCCTCATCTTCTTTTCTGATTCTGATTCACTGATTCACATGCTCTGTGCTGCTGTCACTTACTGAGCTTAGGGACCCACTCACAATATACAGTACACATAGAATAGAATGTCACAATATAAGGCTGATTAGTAATTAATACAGATAATTACTACATGGCAGCACAGAAACCAGTGCAATTAGCATCAGAATTTTCATAATCAGCCCTGTAGCTTCAGCTTGTATGACAGGCCAATCTCATTTTCTGCTTAATAATTTGCTGCTTAATAATTTGTGACAATAAGTTCCGTATATTAAACATGGCATTTTTATCCATATTCATTTTTAGGGTTTCCTTCTCCTTTAAATATACAAGATACCATAAGTATGTTTAATCTAGATATGTAATTGTATAGTCTTATTTATAGCCTTTGTGTTGTTATTTCTTTTTGTCTTAGAAGGAGACCTTAACATTGCACAAATGAATTATGATTTTGCATGAGAACCCAAGGAGATGTTATTGAAGTCCTGGCCATATATGAATTTCTTCTAGTGAAACATAGTCATATATAATAAAGAACCAACACTGTATATATGCTGTTCAGTAACACAATAAAGTGAATAGCCACCCAATAGTATTAAGGCAGCATTGTCAATTACCAAGAATGATTATATGCACAGACAGAGACATGGATGCTGCTTCATGGCTTCCATGGCAGTATCTTTATTTAGTGTAACTTTGTGATGAGAAAGTGATTCCTCTGAGCCCGGCAGTGCTGCTTTTGTGGTAACCTCATTGGATATATAAACACATCAACTCACATTGTACTTTGCAATTTTTGTGCATAGATATATTTAGAAGATTAAAACGGTATACATACAACGAAAGTCCTTTTGATTGATCTATGAAGATTGCATACTGTAGTTATCTGTACATAATGTAAAAACTATAATAATCCATGTAATTCATTTGCTCAGCCTTTCCTTTGAATATATTGTAGATTTATGGGTCATTACAACTCAGACCTCTACTCTGTGAAGATCTCTAGATGAAGCCAGACTGCACCTCCAGCATCACGAGATTGCCAGTAGGTTGAAGATCATTTATTATATATATATATATATATATATATATATAT
>CM044438.1:16364446-16438186 GCA_024363595.1 Xenopus borealis
TAAAAACGCCAGGCGACAAAATCTCCCCGAATCTCCCTGTCTGTCCCTACCCTAACTGTTGAACCTATGGGGAAAAAAATACCCATGTCGAACACACTGCTGAAATGGTCACCAACAAGTCAGGCAACAGTATGACATGGAAATACTGGATGGAACAGTGTGTTCTGTAGCTTGGGAGGATTACATGGCTTTTTTTATCTTCACAGAAAAAAAGTGGTATTAGAGACCAGTAATAACTATATGGTGCAGATACTCAAAGGGCCTCATGGCCACCAGTAAGCTTATGGAACAGCTCTTCATTTAGAGTTTTAGACCCTCCGTCCTTGCCCCGTGTTGACATGAAGATGTAGCCCCCAATATACTCATGTACGACTTTGCAAGGAGCAGAGACACAAGTAAAAGCCACATTTATGTGCTCTGTGAATTCAATGGAGACCTGGAAAGAAAGGATTGAGAATTTTGGTTCCCATATATGTATTTCATGTATGCTCTTTTTCTCTCTTCAAGCAATGGGCTCACTAGTTTAGTATTTCACCCCCCTTCTGTTTTACCTGAAAACGTACTTATTTGGCCCATTTCTGTTATTTGCATCTGATTCACTCTACATCCCTGCCCTTCCTCCTATCACACTGTGGCACCCTCATTCCCACCTGTCGTATGTCCCAGTTGACGTTCCACTGTTTCATATTGCTGTACATCCAGGTTTTCACAATGTCTCCAACACTAAGATCAATGCGAATCAGGCGGTTACTGGCGATTCCAAGTATCTCATCCCGGCGAGAACCCTTAAACCTTTCAAGTGTGCAGAAAAAAAGGAAACCAATGCTTTTCACACTTAATATACGACTAGAATAGAAAACGGGTTGAATGTATAGAACTGAAATGATAATGGATGATAATCAGTCCATAATGAAACTGGGAAGGTGTTTGGACACTGAATTGATATACTTTATACATTTAATGATATACAGGTATTGGACCTGTTATCTAGAATGCTCTGGACCTGGGGTTTTCCAGATAACAAATCTTTCCATAATTTAGATCTTCATACCTTAAGTCTTAAAGAAAACAATTTAAAAAATATACCCAATAAGCTTGTTCTGCCCTGTTATCCAGAAAGCAGAAAATTACGGAATGGTGTTTCCCACAGACTCAATATTATCCAAATATCAATTTTTTTTTTTTTTTTAATTAATTTTTTTCTCTATAATAATCAAACAGTTCCTTGTACAGGTATGGGACCCGTTGTCCAGAATGCTCGGGACCTGGGGCATTCCGGATAATGGTTCTTTTCGTAATTTGGATCTTCACACTTCTAGAAAACATTAAATAAACCCAATAGGCTAATTTTATTTCCAATAAATTCATTATATCTTAGTTTGGATCAAGTAGATTGTACTGGTTTATTATTATAGAGAAAAAAGAAATAATTTTTTAAAATTTGGATTATTTGATTATAATGGAGTCTATGGGAGACAGCCTTTCCGTAATTCAGAACTTTCTGTATAACAGGTTTCCGGATAACGGATCATATACCTGTACTTGATCCAAACTAATATATAATTAATACTTATTGGAAGCGAAACAAGCCTATTGGCTTTCATTAAAGTTTACATGATTTTCTAGTAGACTTAAAGGCCAAGGAAAGTCTAAAATAGAATAAGGCTAGAAATGCTGTATTTTGTATACTAAACATAAACATGAACTTACTGCTCCACAAGCCTAATCAAACAAATGATTTATGCTTTCAAAGTTGGCCACAGGGGGCTGTCATCTTGTAACTTTGTTATACATCTTTGTCTGACACTGGCACTGCACATGCTCAGTATGGTCTGCTTGAGTTCTGCATGGCTGGTAAGTAAGGTAGGGGCTCCACCTGCTGTTCATAAGTGATTGTTTCCCTGCCAGAAGCACTAAATGAAGGGAGAATTTCACTGCATACAGTCAGGTTTCTTATAAAAACAGTACACATTTTTTGATTAAAGTATATTGGAGATAGATTTCTTTTTCATTAAAGAAAGTAAAAATGGGATTTTATTTCTGTGCCTTTCCTTGCCCTTTAAGGAATGAAGAGCCAGCTCCATTATCTGTAAAACCCCAGGTCCTGAGCATTCTGGATAACAGATCCCATACCTGTATTTTACTTGTGGCTCAGGGTAAAAAAAAAAGGTAATATGACCCATACCTGTACTACAAAAAAGAAAAAGGAAATAGTTTGAAAAATAGTTAGAAAATTTGGATTATTTGGATAAAGTCAAGTCTATGGGCGATGACTTTTAAGTAATTCTTTCTGGATAATGGGTTTTCCGGATAACAGATTCCATACCTGTTTACTTCCAAAATGATAAGATAAAGGAGAAAGTTCGGGGGGGGGGGGGTACTCACCTTACTAGAAAGTATGAAACCCCAAATTCAGGCAGGGACTGCCAGGCTTGAATAAAACGTTGCTTGGCATCTATGAGAGACATCTGAGCTATGTTCTGATACGCTTCTAAGATACGTGGCGTCAACTGTTTGAAAATAATCTCAATTACTGAACTGGAAGCCAGTTTATTATTATTCAATGTGGTGCTGGATGCCACCAATTGGATTACCTGCTTGGGTTTCAGTTTCTTCTGGAATCGTGGAGACACTAAGGCATGAACATTGATGGAGTCTGCGGCTGTGGCGTTAGACGGGGTGGTTGTGGATTTCTGTAGGTTCAAGAATGACAGGACACTCTGCACTTCACTCTCATAGGACGTGTCACTCATGGAGCGCCCTTTAGCTGCTAAGCGACAACCAGTCATCCAACGGGCATACTGTTGTTCCTACAAGAACAGTAAACGCAGTGAAGGTCTAAAGCTCCCCATAGACGCAACGATATTTCCCTGCCGAACGACCGATCTTAGGGAAGTCCGACCAATCTGTCAAATTATCGGGCGGTTAGTGGGATACAAACGATGGTTCGTCTTACGATTTTTTGTCCGACATTGGTCTGATGATTGATCGGCCAGGTTAGAAAATCTTTATCGGTCCCCATGCAATCTACCTATTTTTGCAGGGCCAAGCAGGCTGCGATCCTTCAGTTTTGCTGGCAATATCACCTGAAATGGTCTTTTTAGTTGATGGACACATCAGGCATTTAAACGATCGTTTTGAGACAATCGTGGTCTCACGATAACAATTGGATCTTTCAAAAATCTTTACGTCTATGGCTAGCTTAAGGCGAGAGTACCCAACCTTTTTTACACACCACATTCAGATGTAATAAGAGTTGGGGAGCAACTCAAGCATGGAAATAGTCCCAAATAAGGGCTGTAATTGGCTGTTAGTAACTCCTATGTGGACTGGGAGTCTACAGGAGGGTTTTTTATGGCAGTATACATAGTTTTCATGTAGCTAATACTTGCCTCCAAGCCAGTAATTGAAAAATAAGCACCTGCTTTGAGTCGACTGAGAGCAACAAGTTGCTCACTTGCCACTGGTTGGGGATCACTGGTTTAAGAATTGTCCTAGACTATAAGAGTGCATTCCATCAGTCCCAACAGAATTCAGTGGTGGTCAATACACTTACATCATCACAACGCAGATACACCTCATTCATTCCTTCTGGGGATGGGACTAGTAACCTGATGCAGAACTTCTGAGAGGATATGATGACCTCTGGTATGACTTCACACCCTGCAATGCAAAACACAGTCAAAAAGGTATATAAATGTGAACAGATTATCTTCAGACCAGAGAGCCTAGCCTGGTTAGGGTGAGAGGGGCTAAAAGGAGACAACAGTCCCTTCACGTGCAAGACATGCAACATAAAGCCTGAAAACAGAAGGTATTAACTTGTCTCATGCAAAATAAATAGCACTGTCCAATCCTGTTAGATCTCATCAGCACAAGATATTGGAATATACTGTAGCTTCTGAATGGGTAGGACTTGTGGAGTAGCAAAGCAGAGAACCAATAAGATTGAAACAGGCTGTCCGCAAGTTTGAATATATGGCTCTGAGATATTTGGCTGTATGCAGAGTTGGCCAATGGTACATAAAGGAGTGAATTTCATGTCTAAGCCCATGATGCTTTGTGGGAGAATTACAACTTTCATTTGTGGTATGAAGGCAGTGCTATGTATATGTCATAAGACAAGTAAAAACCTGTTTTCAGAAGGCTTTATTCTGCATTATCTTCAAACTAAAAGACATTTATACCTGTGCACTACCTTTGAAATGTTGTATTTGTCCTGCATTTATTATAAACAATGGGTTGCATAAATTTGCTAGACACAGAATGCCAAGCTGCTTCTCTGCTTTATCTGCTACCCCTCGGCCTTGATGGTTCTACAAGTTCTACAGCTGTCATCGCTCATATCAATATATCAAAAGCATAAAAGATAATCAAAAATAATGATTCATTGCACATACCCGTTGGTATAGTCTGAAAAGCCCACCCACGAATAGAAATGTAAACGTATTTTTTAATATATACATAAAAGAAACTCATTAATCCAAAACCAGAGCACAAAGGATTAAAAATTGGGTTAGGAGGGAAAGCTAAACTAGGTATATCAGTAGTGTCAATCACAGATGGTTAAATGTTATTCAGAGACTATGGGGTAAATTTACTATTATTCCCCAAAATTAACTCGATCAAACTCGAAAATTCGATAAGTATTCGGCCATAGAATGCTTATCGAATTGTTTTAGGCTATCGTTTTGCTCGATATTCGATTTCTCGATGAATTCGTATGATCGGATACCGATCATTCGATTTCACGAAAAAATCATGAAATTTCATTCGAGCATCCGAAAAAATTCGAATGATCAAACGCTTCGATCGTACAAATGGTATTCGTCCTATTTGAGCATTTGGTATTCGATGATCGAAGAGGCCAAATTTGCATATCCGATTTCACAAAAAATTTGTGCGATCGTTATTCGATCGAATTCGATCATTTCACGTGAATTTTGTAAATCGGCCCCAAAAGTGCACCCTCTCATTATAATTTGTAATGCCCACACACATGTACCCCATCCACCTACAGATACCCTCCCAGGTCAGTGAGGTAGATAAGAGACTGTTTGTTGTTCGAGATAACCATTTCTTATCATAATCTTTGTGGATGCGTACCCTTAGGGCAACGACACATTTCAAGATTTTGGGGAGATGGCACTCGAAGTGCTTCATTTTCAGAAGCTTCCTCGGGAGGCAACTTCGAGCAACTTTGGAAAACAAAGCGATCCGAGTGCCATCCTGCCAGCGATTTGGATTCTAGCAGAGGAGAAGTTTTTTTTCTGGGAGATTAGTCGCTAAACCATGTGTTCCTGTCTTCCCACAAAAATCATATATTCAATAACCAGAAGAAGGTGAAGGAAGCCATTCAGGCAGAACTTTGCTGCAATTACCCTGAGAAGTATCTCCTCTTTCTCCTCTTTTTTTTTTTTTAAACTTCTCAGGGTAATTGCAGCAAAGTTCTGCCTGGATGGCTTCCTTTACCTTCTTCTGGTTCTTGAATACATTCTGCTATAGTAATCTCTACCCGGAGGCTGCCCCGACCACCTTCGGTTTTTCTCCACAGTCAACAGAATAGAATAGAGAACATTTTTAGGTTCCATTGCCCTGCCTATCCAAATCTAAAAAGACGTGTTCATATTAAGCCATGATACTATAATCTACTTTCCAGCAAGATATTTTTTGACCCTCTGAGTCCTCCTCAGCACCACAGCCTTCTCAATGTGACATCAAAAAATGAATATAATCTGGTAATGAATGCTGAAGAAAGGTGGAAAGCACTGATCTAAAGCACCTATCAGCCAATTGTTAAAGCACAGTCTCTGTCTGTATCCCATTTACCACAACGGGATTAAAGGGATCCTGTCATGGGGAAAAAATTTTTTTTCAAAATGCATCAGTTAATAGTGTTGTTCCAGAAGAATTCTGCATTTCTCAAAAGAGCAGACAGATTTTTTTATATTTCATTTTGAAATCTGACATGGGGCTAGACATATTGTCAATTTCCCAGCTGCCCCAAGTCATGTGACTTGTACTCTGATAAACTTCAATCACTCTTTACTGCTGTACTCCAAGTTGGAGTGATATCACCCCCTCCCTTTTCCCCCCAGCAGCCTAACAAAAGAACAATGAGAAGGTAACCAGATAACAGCTCCCTAACACAAGATAACGGCTGCCTGGTAGATCTAAGAACAGCACTCAATAGTAAAAACCCATGTCCCACTGCGTACTATTCAGTTACATTGAGAAGGAAAAACAACAGACTGCCAGAAAGCAGTTCCCTCCTAAAGTGCTGGCACAAGTCACATGACCGGGGCAGCTGGGAAATTGACAAAATGGCTAGCCTCATGTCAGATTTTAAAAATTAAATATAAAAAAATCTGTTTGCTCTTTTGAGAAATGGATTTCAGTGCAGAAGTCTGCTGGATAGCACTGTTAACTGATGCATTTAAAAAAAAAAAACATGTTTTCCCATGACAGTTTCCCTTTACCACATCTTTATTTTTTACTCCACACACTGCTGCAGGGGTTCCAAACTTCTTTTAGAACATACTCCATAAGTCTTACAGGGATCAGTACTCAAACCAGATCTTACCTTTCAAACCAAGCATGAGCAGCGGCTCCCCTCTGGCCTCTTCTTTGCTCTTATAACATGACAAATTAGTATTTTTCAGTAGCACCCAGTTCTGTTTATAACCTTTCAGTGTCATTTTCTTTGGTCTAAAGAAAGAGAGTGGCGTAAGAACAACAGAAAGGAACTGGACCATATCAGAATTTTTCTTGGGAATAGTGTTACCTAAATACCCGGAGATATTCTTGAAGTCCTGGTTCTAATTGGATACCCTCCTGCAAAAGACAAATACACGGTATAAAGAACCAAATCTGTGGGATGTACAGTAACAAACAGTCACTCATTGGACTTGTGACAGTCTTTTCAGTTTGTAGAGAATTGATATGCATTAGCAGATACAGTACATGGAAGCTGTCTGCTCACCAGGGCCTCACTGGGAGTATTTGCTTCCATTTTAACCTCCAGATTGGACAAGGCTTCCTCAAGATCCTGCAGTGCTGGGTCCTGTGGCAAATCCATTGGATTAGAGGTAACTGACAATTTATTGACGTGGTACTAGGGAGAGAATACACAAACCGTAAATGGAAAAGTGAAGCCAACTAAATGTCTTAGTTAAAATCTTGCATAATGTGCATGAATTGTATAGCAAATATCCAAACAGAAATTGCAGCCACACCAATAAGCGTTGGAGTATTCTAGTGAGCATGCTATCATCTGGAGTCGTGAGTAAACACATGGAAATACAGAACGGTGACAGACCAAATTTTGTGATGCAAACCAAGGTACGATATGTTGAAGGCAGAGGAAATAGTATGCTTTATTCACTTATATGCTAGAGCAGCCATGGTTAACCTGAAAGAAGCCGTTTATCTTTACATTGTCTTTCAGTATGTTGTAGACCAGGGGTGTCCAACCTGCGGCCCAGGATGGAGATGAATGCGGCCCAGTTTGCTTGGTTCCCGAGAAAACGTCATGTTTCAAATGAGTAGGAGTAAAGGAATAGGCAGGAGGGGGAACTCTGCCCATTGCCCAGTTAGTAGTACAGGTATAGGATCCATTATCCGGAAACCCGTAATCCAGAAAGCTCTGAATTACAGGAAGGCCATCTCCATAGACTCCATTTTATCCAAATATCTCCATAGACTCCATTTTATCCAAATAATTAAAAAAAAATTAAATTATTTCCTTTTTTCTGTAATAATAAAAACAGTAGCTTGTACTTGATCCAAACTAAGATATAATTAACCCGTATTGGAAGCAAAACCAGCCTATTGGGTTTATTTAAAATTTTAATTATTTTCTTAGTAGATAAGTTTTGAAGATCCAAATTACTGAAAGTTCCGTTATCCAGAAAACCCCAGGTCCTGAGCATTCTGGATAATAGGTCCCATACTTGTAATAATAATAATATAATAAGTCTATTTAATATTCAGGTGCCCCATATTCCAGTGTATAGCTCCATATGGTTCCATATGTATAGCTCCATCTGGTTATCCAACTGGTATTGTAGTTCTTTTCTGTGCATTTTCTTTACTTTTACAAATCAAAACTGTTTGTGTATTTCATGTGTGGCCCCCAGACAATTTTTCTTTTTTCAATGTGGCCCAGGGAAGCCAAAAGGTTGGACACCCCTGTTGTAGACAGTGATGTTCTGGGACAATTTGCAATTTTTCTTCATTTTATATTTTTATTGTATTTTTCACGTTTTTTGTTTTGTGTTCAGAAACTCTCCAGTTTCGTATTTTCATAACTATCTAGTTGCTAGGGTCTTATTTACCCTAGTAACCAGGCAGTGGTTGAAAGCTGAAAAGAGGGAGAAGAGGAGGGCAGATAATTTAAGAGCTATAAAAAATAAATAATGAAAAGCTATTGGAAAGTTGCCAGGAATAGGGGGATTCTATAACATACTAGCAGCTCACTTAAAGGTGAACCACTCTTCAACTCTATTCCTAGAATAACACTTATAGTATTCTCCTAAAGCAGTGGTTCCTAACTGTGGGGCTGGCCCCAATGAGGGCCAATAAGGGTGACATTTGAGGAGAATGCCTATTTGCTTTCCTAGATAAACCATAACTGATTGTCAGTAAAGGTGACATTGGGGCAGGCCTGGACTGGCAATCTGTAGGTTCTGGCAAATGCCAGAGGGGCTGCTATAATGTACCATAGAAAGTATTTAGTGGGCTGGTGGGGGCTGTTTGGGCCTCTGTGTGGGCTGATTGGGTCTCTGTATATGTTAAATGCCAGGGCCTATTTTGATTCTCAGTCCAGTCCTGCATTGGGGTTAACATTTATTTGCTGTCCTGTACATTTCTGGAACTGTGGTTGAATGACGAATGTTTTTCTTATATCTGTACCCTTTATATGAACTAAGGTGGGTCCTTATTATAGGCTAGACCTTCAAGGAAGTCCAACAGCCACTGTCCTAGTGTGCTCAAACATTAGCCATTGTTGCTCCTGAGTAATGAATTCTACCTGTGTTACTGCATGTACAGCAGCTTTGGTACCTGAAGAGCAGCAAACACCATCATCTCTTCTTCTGTGCACTCCGTCTCTTCTAGTAGCACTGCCCATCGTGCCTGCTCAAACAGAAGATTGATCCGGACAACATCCAGCTGAAAAACACACAGAAGGTTAGAAGGTGCTTTTTTTTTGGCTTATTGGTTATGTATTTAGAGGGATTTCTTAAAGGACAAGGAAAGTGTAAAATAGAATAGGGCTAGAAATGCTGTATTTTGTATACTAAACATAAACATGAACTTGCTGCACCACAAGCCTAATCAAACAAATGATTTATGCTTTCAAAGTTGGCCACAGGGGGCTGTCATCTTGTAACTTTGTTATACATCTTTGTCTGACACTGGCACTGCACATGCTCAGTATGGTCTGCTTGAGTTTTGCATGGCTGGTAAGTAAGGCAGGGGCTCCCCCTGCTGTTCATAAGTGATGATTTCCCTGCCAGAAGCACTAAATGAAGGGAGAATTTCACTGCATAAAGTCAGGTTTCTTATAAAAACAGTACACATTTTAAAATTAAAGTATATTGGAGATAGATTTCTTTTTCATTAAAGAAAGTAAAAATGGGATTTTATTTCTTTGCCTTTCCTTGCCCTTTGAAGTAAATGGGATTTATTCATTAAATAGGAAGTTTTCCCAGAAAAGAGTCAAGCATCTATAAAACAGCACCTCTTTGCTAGATTTTTTTTTGATCGGTGGGCCTCTTCCCCTTTACTGAAAGCCACATAGGTGTAAATCAGGTTCTCATTTGCAGCTGCACTGGCTGAAAAAATATTGAATAAGTCTGTCCCTGACTGCTGAGACAGATAATATGCAGTTGGTCTTCATTTTCATCAACATTTAATATGATAAAACTAGTATTTTACATTTAAACAGATTAGTCTGTAGTCTGGGTTGAAGGCATAACTAAAAGGCAAATAAAGACCAACTGGAAAGTGCTTAGATGATATCAATCTACAAGTTCCTAAAACTTTATCTTTAGGTTAGCTTTTCTAATGAATATCATAAATTAACATTTTAATACATTAAATGTATTTCCTTATGTATTACATCTATGTGTCAAAGCAGTGATATTTTTATAATCCACTGTATATATGGATATAATTTAGGTGCATTGGTACCTGGATACACATGTATCAACCAAGAAACAAGCAAAAGGGAATGGCCTGAATCTCTACTAATGCTGTCTATATTTCCGGCTCACCTTTGGGTCTAAGTCATGAAAAGTGTAATATTTGAAATGCAGCCAGAGTCTGTCTCCTTCTTGCACCCCCTGTTGCAAGAGAGATTTGGAGGAATTCAGCCACCTGCAGAAAATAGAAATAAAGTGACAATAAATTTAGGCCAGATTACAAATCTTATATGTATATTTTCTTCCTGATTTCATCATAGACCTCAGCAGAGTTTGACTATGATAAATCAACAAGCAAGTGTACTGAAATAAGAACATTTCTAAATAAAACCAACTAAAAATGTCTATACTGTTTCTGAATTGATCAAGTTTATCTTGATTTCTATCACTATTCCTCTCTAAGTCAGTTTCTCCGCATTCTGTCTTCATTCAGGAGAATGTATTAGACATCATGTCTCTCTACATGTAAGATTTGTGCAAAAGGCAGTTATTTTGTTAGATTTTGTTTGTACTGGAATCATTTATTTGAGTATTACTAGATGTTACTGGGCCCCACAGCAAATTCACTTTAGGGCCCCCAACATATCGAGAGATTGCTCTGGTTTACCAATAACTGTTTAAATCGCTCATTATATTGGCCTCATGGGGCCCCTACAACTCCTGGGCCCCCCTGCAGCCGCAGGGTCTGCTTCCTCTATAGTTACGCCCCTGCTGAGAAAGGAAGCCCCCTATAGAATACTGTAAATTGGATATAACTGTCAATGACTTTCTGACACCCAACTGCTGCATGAAGAGAGAATGAAGAGAAACAGATGCCAAGAGAGGAATAGACTTTTTCAGTTAGGGTAGGGGGTAATAATGGGGGGAACAATGGTCAGCAGAATGGAGGGGGTAATTCGCACACACTATTAGTCATCACTAATGTGCTAGTATAGATGGAGTTCTTCTGTCCACTAGATTTCTGGCTTTAGGATTGTTAGCTAAATAGAAATGTAAAGGTTAAAGGGGAACTAACCCACCACACCTCAGCTTTTAACTTGCTGGATAAGTGAACGGTGTGAACCCACCTTCCCAGACTTTACTGTTAACTGGTTTTGCATAGATGAAATAGTAACCAAATATATTCTGTTTCCAGCCTGGGCTACACTTATTGATAAGCAAGTGTATGTGTAATGGTCAGTACTTGGTCCTGGTTGAGTACAAATGCTATTGGTTGGTGCAATGTGCAGTCCAGGCTGGGAATAAGATGAAATCATGGTGCCAGAGAAGCCCACTGCATTGTTGTGTGTTCAGCTTGGTAAAACTTGTGCAGAGTTAGACTTGGGATTGGAACCAGTGATCCTCTGTACTAATCAAGTACAGTAGAAACCACGGGGGAGTATAGATCCCTTTAAAAGTGGTTATGTTGGTTGTAGATTGCCCAATACCTGCCATGGATTTGGGTTTTCTCAGTCACCGTAATTGGTTTATATCTTTTCTGGATGTCTTCTGGGGTTAGTCCTGTTTGACAGACTGACAGAGCTCGGTAACCCTCTTCTGCCTCAGGACTCGCAAGGAAATGAGCTGGGATTCCCCCCTGCTGCAACATCACTGCCGAGCCTCCTGGAGGACGTGAGAATAGTTAAAGATATAAAAACCATAATGGTACGATTTGATGATTAAATATACATATATATACCCTTGTGCAAAACATTTGTCAATTCCCCTTCCTTTGTTGCCTTTATAAACACTTTTCCCTCTGAACCCCTGCAGATGTTACTGTGCATTTGTTTCTTCAAACTGCAGATTATTTGACTGGTAAGTTAAATATTGTTATGCACATGCAGCCCCTATGAGTTCCTTCTAACAGTCATTATCACATTCCTTGCCTTTACATGCGTGGAACTCAACATTACCATCAGAAGGCTGCAGGGAGGTGAGGTCAAAGATTTCTTGAGTGACGGGGTCTTTCTTTTTCTTCTTTTTCTCTTCTGGTGCCTTTAGAAAAGAAAGCTCTTCTGGGTATCTAATACCTGATGGAGAATGACACTATTTAGAGGTTTCTTGTTCTGGAAAACTGTTGCATGTAATTCATTATAGGATGCTGTGAAGATTGGTGGAGGGAATGGCTATAAAGCATACATCCTATATGGAGCATTCTAGCCTCCATTCGGGTGCTCTGGTTGCATTGTAAGCCCACTACATCCCATATGGTATCTTCCAGCAGATGTATAACAAAGAGAATAGCACTTCATAATGGCACCATAACTAAAACTCCAACCCAACTGCCTAAAAAGAGATTAAATTTTGTTGGTTCAGTTACTACATTCTTCTGTGTTCTCTATTTAAAGAAGATCAGTGTCGGACTGGCCCACCAGAATACCGGGAAAACTCCCGGTGGGCCAAGGTGTCAGTGGGCCCTCATGCTGCTAAACTTTTGGCCTATTTCATGGCCATTCCCTATTTCTATGAGAACAAAGAGGCTAAATAGATGGAATAACTGATTATAGTATGTAAAGAAAAAAACTAGGAGAATAGAGGATGATTGAGGAGATTAAGAATATTAGTACTGAGAGTGGGCCCCTGGTCTATGGTTTTATGGTGGGCCCCTGGTCTAAGGTTTTTGGGTGGGCCCCTGGTGTCCCAGTCCGACACTGAAGAAGATAATTAACCTAAATATGGTATTACACAAATATTCTGAATTGTTAGATTCTATTATTTTAAGGAGCAAGGCACATGTTTTTGATTGGCTGCTGGAATGTAAAGAGCTATCCATGGCCTTTGCCGCCAGTAGATAAACTGTTGAACCCACCTAGAAGTTTGCAGACTTCGGCACATGCACTGAAAGTGGTGCTAGAGAAGCAGACCCTGATGCGCAGTGAGCGCTGGTTAGGTAGAGATAGGATGACAGGCTTGTGCTGAGGAGTGAAGATGAGGTGGGCATCGGCCAGAACACCGTATTTGTCCAGAGTCCAGCTGGTCTTCAGCAGCCACTGGCGCTTCTGTTGCCACCATATGGCATGGTCTGACCAGTCCCGAGATAGACCTGCAAGGACAAATGAGACAAGAATCCAACTATATATAAATATAATGATGTTTATACAGTAGATGTACAGTGATAAGGTAACCTGGGAATCCCGACCAGAGTGTGCCACCTGTGTCAGTGACATTAAAGGAATACTAGACCCTAAATATTATTGTGGCTAAAATGCCATATTTTATACACTGAACTTATTGCGAAACAGCCAAACATTTGTGAAGTGCATTAAAGTCCTTGGCAGACGTGCTTTTGACCAAGCAACTTCTTTGTAGAAAAATATGTTAGAGTCCATGGGCAACTTTTTTCCTCGCTCCAATTGCATTAAGGTCAAACGTTCGGCACCCCCAAGTGATTGTATCTACCTACCTGAAACCCCGGGCCGGTGCTCCTATCTGCACTGGCCCGGGGTTATACGAGTGAGCACCACGGCGAGAGATCTACTTCTGTCTTCTTTGCGTGGCTGGGCATGGGCAGTAGAACAAAAAAGCCGAACTTTAAATAAAAAGTTGTCTTTTTCATGTGTTGGTCAAAGACAGACGAAAACGGAAGTAGATTGCTCTGTGGTGCCCACTGGTAAAACCCCAGTGCAAATTTCTACTGATAGGAGCACCAGCCTGGGGTTTCAGGTAGGTAGATACGATCACTTGGGGTGCATAACGTTTAGGGTTGCCACCTGGCCGGTATTTTTGATGGTTGATCCCAATGTTATTAATAGGAAAAAAAGATAAATATATAGGAAGGCGGTATTTTTTTCAAGAAAAGGTGGCAACCCTAATAACGTTTGGCACCCCCGAGTGCCTCTAGCCTTTCCTTCTCCTTTAAATTAAATGCGTGTCACACCCATGTGTGACGAAAAAATACCTCATTGCTATAAATTATCTTCAAACATCAATCAGTGAGATATGGACAACATGTTCCACCCTTATATGTTTCTCCACTCACCACCTTCTCCCTGATGCAAACTGGGGGGGAGTGGGGACAACCTCCTCCTTGAAACTAGGCACCCCCTGCCATCTAGTGACCAAATATAGCAATTACATAAAATATGAACTAAAGTACTGGCATACACACAGCCATTTCTCCTTCTGTGTATTTCCAAAATGGAGAAACTACTGATTGGGCAGTTTGCATGTCAGCGGTGCACACGGGAATCCAGGATGTATTTCATGCAGATACACTTGTGTGTGCATTTTGGCCTAAAATCCACCCCATGAGTGAACTGATAGGTAGGCTACATAGGTAGGTTATATGTCACCTAGTGGCATAATTAAGTGGGTCATGTACTTCCACCAATAATTTTCCTGTTAGGGAAATCCATGACTTAGTATGAGTGTCATGTGTAGCCTGTGTTCTCCTTGGCTGAGTTTTCCTATAACACAAGCGAACCGTTCTTACTGTTTTGCTTCGCCGAAAAAACTGCAAGAAAATTAGTGAAACGGCGAAAGATTGCCGAAGTCGATGGGTGTCAATTTTTTTCTTTCTGTGCAACAATTTTTACACACGCAGCAATTTTTTTCTCACTCCAAACTCATTAAATCCAACAGGTTTTTTCTTGTTTTGTCTCAGCGAGTTTCTGGCCTCAGCCCACTTTTTTGTCCAAATGCATTCAAGTCAATGGGCGTTTCTTGTTGTGGCGACTTTTTTGTTTCAGCGACAATTTTGCCACGGCAACTTTTTTTTTTTGTTGCAGAGAATTTTTTCACATCAGATTTTTGCTGCAGTTAGCAAAAACAATTTGCAGATGGCAAAATGCAGAATTTCGCCTCAAATCCATGCCTGCCAGAAAAAATTGCTCATCACTATTAGGCACGTATACTTGGAATGATAGTATTCATTGTTGCTGGCTTTGTGTGTGTGTCCTCCCTTGTGCTTGTATCTCCTCCTTCATGTCTCCTGGAACTGACAGAATCACCTTCCTCTTTTCTCTTCTTGGTTTTTTTTTTTTACCCAAAAGCCACAGACGTTGACAGGGAGAGAAGGAAGTGTTGAGCCACATGCAGGCCTGGAACATGCTGATTATTTAGTAGTAGGAATTCCATTTTTCACTTACCTATTTTTTCTACCGCTTTTAATATCACGCCCCCAATATGAGTTTCGCCTGTCACTCTGAATGTTATAGGATCCGCATCTGGCCCCAAATCTTCGACATGAATTTTGATCTCCCAGGAGGAATCAATGTATTCTCCGCTGGATGTCTTGATTCCAGCCATCCTTTGATCATCAGCACTAATGGGAATAGAGAATATAGTAAAAAAGATATTAATGAAATGTTAAAGGGCAAGGAAAGGCAAAGAAATAAAATCCCATTTTTAATTTCTTTAATGAAAAATAAATCTATCTCCAATATATATTAATTTAAAAATGTGTACCGTTTTTATAAGAAACATGACTGTATGCAGTGAAATTCTCCCTTCATTTAGTGCTGTGGATAGGAATTGTCAGACGTTCCCTAACTTCTAGCAGGGAAACAATCATACTTATGAACAGCAGGGGGAGCCCCTGCCTTACTTAAAAGCCATGCAGAACTCAAGCAGCTTTATTTTTTGATCATTTATAACGGTCCCTAAGCAGCACAGACCACACTGAGCATGTGCATGTAGTCTAGTCTTGCAAAGATGTATAACAAAGTTACAAGATGACAGCCCCCTGTGGCCAACTTTGAAAGCATAAATCATTTGTTTGATTAGGCTTGTGTTGCAGTAAGTTCAAGTTTATGTTTAGTATACAAACTACAGCATTTCTACCCTTATTCTATTTTACACTTTCCTTGCCCTTTAAAGAACATTCCTCCCGCAGATCAGTGTTTTTTTCTTCTTGTGGCTACCCTGCTATTGATATATTCAGAGAAATTTCAGGGGGCTCAGCCTGAAATGTTGTTAGCAGTGGTGTAAATACAGAGGGAGGAGACCCGGACTTGCAATCTGTGTGTCTGGCAAATGCCAGAGGGGCTGCTATAAGGTGCCATACAAAGTCAGTATTAAGTGGGCTGGAGGGGCTGCTTGGGTTTCTTTGTGGGCTGATTGTACCTGAAATGCCACAGCCTATTTTAATTCTCAATCCAGACCTATGATTTTGGCCAGTGGGGCTGAGAACACTGGAAAATTGTTTCAGGGGTTATAGTTACACCACTGACTGTCAGGGCCATATTTACATAGTGGGTGCCCCTAGGCCTAGGCCCTCTGTCATTTGTCACCCCTGTTGCCTCCCTTTTATTTGCTCAAATTTTCATCATTGGGACAGAGCAATGGGAATTGGCACACAGGAAATTGAAATTTTTGAACCAATGTGGGTGTGGTTGGGCATCATGGCGCCCCCTAAAATCCTACCGCCCTAGGCCCAGGCCAAGGTGGCCTCTCCACAAATCCGGGCCTGCTGACTGTTAAGAGTTAGAATTGAGGAGAATTCCCCTTTGCGGCCATTGGTACACCTGATAGCTTAAAGGGCACCAATCACAGCCAAGATCAAACTGTGAGAAAAGCTCACCCTGGTGGTCCAGTGGTGCAGCGGGGATGCCCGCCGCACCGCTCCTCTTGCCGGCTTCTTACTAGTGCGCGCGCAAGCTATTTAAAGGCGCAGGCGCGTGACGTCAGCACGCAATGGCGCCAAATTTGAAAAATTAAAGGGATATTTAAAGGGACCTTTGCGAATTTCTCATTGCCCGTGATAGGTTTTTCCTGGTGCCTTCTGTGCTGTTAAGCTTCTGTTCCTTGATCCTGATCCCGTGTTTGACCCTGCCTGACTCTAGACTACGCTGATATCTGTATCCTGACCCGAGCCTGTTATCTGACCACCGATTCTGCCTCATCCGTATCTGATTGATTACCTGGTTTTGACCCTTGCCTGCCTGACGATCCTTTCTATCTGCCTGCCTCGATCCAGCCTGTCTGACCACGAATCTGCCTCTTTCCGTCTGTACCGTGACCTTCGGCCTTTATTGACTATTTCTACAGTCGTGCCCCATTGCCAGCCAGAACTCCTGCTCTGCACCTCTCGTTTAAGTCCAGGTGGCATCTAAGTAGCTGAGGGCTCCTCCCGAAGCCAAAGGCGGTCACACTATTGGTGAAGCACGAGCCGAGACCAGGGTGCTTGGTGTTTGTTCTGGTATTGGGTGCCGACCATGACACAAACACATATTAACAACCTGACTAGTATAACCTAAACATGCTTCATCAAACTACATATACAGTTTTTTTTTTTTTTTTTTTTTAAATCTCATATTTTGTCAAATGGATTCTCTCACTGAGTGAGCCCATACTGTGACTACAACATGCAAATGAGTTCACGAGCATGCTCAGATTGTAGCACTGCCCTGAGTATTCTACCCAGAATGCCTAGCTTTAGTAAACTCCTCCACTAGAATTATCACAGGATTTCCCTATCTTATCCCCTGCTGGTGATGTCATTATGCAAATGAAGGGCACACAGCAACTTCCAGAAGGTGGCAGCACTAACACAGAAGTTTGGCAGATTTCAAAATAGCTTAGAAGGTTTATTAGGCAAGCAAGGAATTTCAACTGAGCATGTGCGAGATTTCAGAGCTGCAGTTGGCTGTGAAGATATAGGTAGGAGGAGTCAGTGAAATCCAAGATGCCTGCCTCAGCTAGAACTGCAGTGGAGATAGGGGAGATTTTGCAGAAGGTATAGTGAGCTGATGATTTACATTATACAAACAATTCTAACTTTTTAAAAAATCTAATTTCTTGAACTTTCACATAGTGTATTTACTTAGTAAATGATTTTAGTTATGATTGGTGCCCTTTAGCAGGATGGCACAGAGGCAAGTCTGTGTATAAATATCCCCAATACAACAATTTGCCAAAATACATTGAAGTCTATGGGCAACGTTAACGTCTAACAATTTTTATCATGCGGAACAACTTTTTTACGCGGGACTAATTTTTATGCACGGCAAATTTTCTGCACAAAATTTTTGGTACATGCGACAATATTTTACATGTGACAGATTTTGCGCATGATAATTTTCTATGTGCAACACATTTTTACCTGCAACAATTTTTTCTGCAGACTGCCAGGAACAATAAATTGATAGAACGCAAACTGGTAGAATGCAGTCAGCGTCTTGGGAAACCCTGTGCTAGGACATGAAACAGCCAAGAAATGCTGCCGCAGTTGCTTTCAGTGCAGGTTGTTTTGTGAACTCACAAACTCTGGTTGTCAACCCCAGCAATGCATTTGTATGGATGTACAATATAACTGAAGGAACTGGAATCTGAAAAACAACTTCTGAACTTTCTCTCTTTGTAAGAGTTACCATCAATATAACTCATTTTAATCAATGAAAATAAACCGGTATGCTATTTTTCTATATAACTCAGGTGCAGGTACTTAAAGGGCATTTAAAGGCAAATAAATAAAACTTTTACTTTCTTTAATGAAAAGAAACCTACCTCCAATATATTTTATCTAAAAAAAAGTCTACTGTTTTATAAGAAACCTGACTGTATGCAGTTAAATTCATCCTTCATTTACTGCTGTGTATAGGAATTGTCAGATGATCTCTAACTGCTCTGCAGGGAAACAATCATACTTATGAACAGAAGGGGGAGCCTCCTACCTTACTTCCCAGCCATGCAGAACTCAAGCAGCTTTCAGTTGAACTGAAGAAGCTGCTCAGATGAGTAGTGAAACATCTTCAGTGATTCAATGCAAGTCCAGTTATTTTCGAATTACTTATATTAGATATCAAGCAGCTTTGTTTGTTTCCCTGTAGAGCAGTCATCGACTGTGTAGGTTTGTATTGGATTTCATTTTTTATTTTTGCCTTTACATCCCCTTTTCTGTTTCAACTCCAGCTACAAGGACACAGATAATGGAGCCAGATTTAAAGGATAACTAAACTTAAAAAATGAATAGGTCTAAAACTGCCATATTTTATTTACTTAACTTATTGCACCAGCCTAAAGTTTCTGCTTCTCAAAAGCAGCAATGATCCAGGACTTCAAACTTATCACATGGGGTCACCATCTTGGAAAATGTCTGTGACACTCACATGCTCAGTTGGGTCTGAGCAGCTGTTGAGAAGCTAAGCTTAGGGGTCATTACAATTTTATAAGCAGAAAATTAGTTTGGCCTGTAATACAAGTTGATGCTGTATTGGCTTCTGGCAGATATTATGTTGACTTGTGCTATTTATGGCAATCCCTAAGAAGCCCAGACCACACTGAGCATGTGCACAGTCTTGGTCTTGCAAAGATGTTTTTACAAGATGATAGCTTCCTTTGGCCAACTTTGAAAGCATAAATAATTGGTTTTATTAGGCTTTCGGTGCAGTAAGTTCATGTTTAAAGGGCAAGGAAAGGCAAAGAAATAAAACCCAATTTTTAATTTCTTTAATGAAAAAGAAATCTATCTCCAATATACTTTAATTAAAAAATGTGTACCGTTTTTAAAAGAACCCTGACTGTATGCAGTGAAATTCTCCCTTCATTTAGTGCTGTGGATAGGAATTGTCAGATGGTCCCTAACTTCTGGCAGGGAAACAATCACTTATGAACAGCAGGGGGAGCCCCTGCCTTACTTACCAGCCATGCAGAACTCAAGCAGCTTTGTTTTTTGATCATTTATGACGATCCCTAAGAAACCCAGACCACACTGAGCATGTGTATGTAGTCTAGTCTTGCAAAGATGTATAACAAAGTTACAAGATGACAGCCCCCTGTGGCCAACTTTTCTATTTTACACTTATTTGCCTTTTAAGTTTAGTATACAAAATACAGCATTTCTAGCCTTCTTTTATTTTAGACTTTACTTCCCCTTTAAAGGCAAACATCATCAAAGACAAGACCAATGAGAACGAGAAGCTAAGCTTGAGCAAGAGGCCCAGCCTAGATGGTGTAAATTCAGGGAAACCATGGGGAAGTAAGATTTTTTGAAAGGTCATTACATTTATGAAATAGTTCCCACTGAACAGAAAAGTATTCCAATCCAAAATAGCAAGTATTAAGTTATAGTTAAGTGGTGGCACATACTGTACACTAAGACTGGCCGTTGTGAAGTTTTGGTTAGATGTTAAACTGCAAATGGAACTAGAACTGTATCTTCCCTAGGTCTTCAATTAGAATGTTTTCCTGTTGTGCACTTACCTTAGTCTTTTCTTTTAGTTGTCTTTGCTCTTTACGTTTGAGTGTCTCTTTAGTCTCTGTGCGCTCTTCTCATGCCCTTATACCCCCAACCATCTAGTTGGCACCTATGATCAGTTAGTTGGCTTCTTTGAGAGCTCGACCTTTTGTACTCCCTTTTGTAATAGGCAGTTTGCATTTATGTAAAGTTTCTGCAACTTGCACACCTCTGCACTCTGCTCATTCCTTGCAGTCTCTTGTCCTTCTGCAAGCTCATGCACTCCTCTTTTGTCTTCTGAGTTTGTGGTCTTGTGTACGCCACTCCCCTATCTCTGTGCTTCATATACACTTCCCTTTTTTTGCTGGTTCTTTCACAGTATAATTCCTGGGTCAATTCAACGTGTACGGTTCTCAGTTTCTCTCAATTTCAATGTAATGCATTCTGGGCTTTCTAGTGAAGTTTCGCTCCAATATTCCTTTTTTTTTTTTTTTTTTTTTAAAGACTTTAATTGTATGGTTTCTCCTCACCATCAATTCTACTTTAAACTGACAACACTAAAGAGTCTCATCACTGCTTAAGGCCAGGGTCAGACTGGCCCGGCAGGACACCGGGAAAAAAACCCGGTGGGCCCCGCCGGGCCAGACCCCCGTCTCCAAACTCCTGGACCTATTTAAAAAAAAAAAAAAGAATTTGCGGCACTGTGCGCCGTGCACTTCCTATGTCACAGTCTCACAGATGGGGGCCCTGGGCCCCCCAGTCCGACCCTGCTTAAAGGACAAGGAAAGTGTAAAATAGAATAGGGCTAGAAATGCTGTATTTTGTATACTAAACATAAACATGCACTTACTGCACCACAAGCCTAATCAAACAAATGATTTATGCTTTCAAAGTTGGCCACAGGGGGCTGTCATCTTGTAACTTTGTTATACATCTTTGTCTGACACTGGCACTGCACATGCTCAGTATGGTCTGCTTGAGTTCTGCATGGCTGGTAAGTAAGGCAGGGGCTCCCCCTGCTGTTCATAAGTGATGATTTCCCTGCCAGAAGCACTAAATGAAGGGAGAATTTTACTGCATACAGTCAGGTTTCTTATAAAAACGGTACACATTTTAAAATTAAAGTATATTGGAGATAGATTTCTTTTTCATTAAAGAAAGTAAAAATGGGATTTTATTTCTTTGCCTTTCCTTGCCCTTTAAAGCACAATCTTGGTGCCCATTATTTGGCAAATGGACAAGAATCAAAACTAATCACTAGGGACCCTGAAAGGTTAATTATGATCCAAAGGCTCCTGCTTGTCTCTCTATACTTCATTTGGAATACAGCATGAATCTTCTATGAATCTTATTTAAAAAAAGACAATTAAAGTGTTGCTGCTTCAGCTTTATCATCCCACATAGGGTCAGACTGGCCTGCCAGTACCAATGGACCCCCCTAGGGAACCCAACCCTAGCCAACTTCAGCAAAGTTAATTTCCATCAGCCCTTTTTTTTTTGTTTGCCATTGTCTATATCAGTGATCCCCAGCCATTGGCTCTAAGGCAACATGTTGCTCTCCAACCCCTTGGATGTTGCTCCCAGTGGCCTCAAAGCAGGTGCTTATTTTTTAATTTCAGGCTTGAAGACAAGTTGAGTGCATGGGAGATGGCCTCCCTGTAATACATTCTGGTATAACGAGCCTTTTTGATTTACTTAAAGTGAAACATACAGGGACTTTTAAAATGACTGTTATTATAATATTCCTGATAAATATGGGCAAAAAAACTATGTTTACTTTTAAAGCTGTACTAATGGTGTGAGATTAGTTATCCAGAAAGTTTAGAAATACAGGAATGCCATATGATTCTTTTTGTTTCATTTGTCTCTGTGATAATAAAATAATACCATGTACTCGAGGGTAACCAAGTTGCAGGATTCCATATTGGTGGCAAAACAACCCTACTGGGTGTATTTAATGTTTAAATTATTTTCAGCAGACAAAAAGTTAAGGTGATCCAAATTACAGAAAGATGTCTGGGGAAAACCCCAGGTCCCAAGTATTTTGGAAAATAGATCCTGTACTTGGCTAGATAAAGATGAATGCTTGTGGCTTGTGTTCTTTACATTTTTTGGACAAATAATGACCAAATGCGACAGAATTATTCATACTCATCCAGGAGGAGGTCAACATCTAAAGGAAACACCAAATAATCAAAAATAATTGCACTATCCAATGTATAGTGAATAAAGTACCCTGTATTGTAAATTATAAGGATATTATAAGTTACCCAGGAGTTCCACGACCATCTAAAACAGTGGTTCTTAACCTTCCTAATGCTGAGACCCTTTAATACAGTTCCTCATGTTGTGGTGACCCCCAACCATAAAATATTAAAATATTTTCGTTGCCAGCCCAGAGCGGATTGTTAGGAAAGTACAGGAGACAGTGTGGCTGCATAAAGGTTTGTTTCCGTGACACCCCAATTCCCATGTTAATTTTACAAATTTTAAATGGGCAGGGAGAGCTGTATGGCAGTGCCTACTAAGGGGATATAGAAAGCTGTAGTGCAACTGGCTTCCCTACACAGGTTACTGAACTACAACTCCCAGCACCAACACCCGGAGAGCTACAACCTCAGCCCAGGGCTAGTGGGGTGAGAGATGAAGCTGCTCCTGGAACCCCTTAAGTGACCCCTGTGAAAGGGTCATTCAACCCCAAAGGGCTCCCGTCCCCCAGGCTGAGAACCACTGATCTAAAAGCATGAAGACGAAGGCCGAGAACTCCGAGGTTACTTCCAATATCCTCGTGTTTTCCAATACTTTATATTGGTACTTTATAGGGATGCACCGAATCCGCTTTTTTAGATTTGGCTAAACCCCTATATCCTAATTTGCAGATGCATTTGCATATGGAGAGCAACATGTTGCTCAGTCACGAGCCACTGGTTAGGGACCACTGTTCTAGTGCAATAGACACTTTTGGGTCTGCACAATGATCTGGGCAAGTGCAGCTGTGTTTGTGGGAAGACCTAGGCTAGGGTTGCCACCTTTTCTAAAATTTTATACCGGCCGGTGGGGGCGGAGTCAAAAGGGGGCGGTTCCTGACGTAAAAGGGGTGTGATGTGACGTAAAAGGGGCGGAGCCACCGGACGAGATCGGCTGAAGACGCAAAAAAGGTAAGTATTAAATGCGTTTAAGGCAGGGCAGGGACTTTTTTATGGGGTATTACAAATTTACCGGCAGCTACATTGCCGGTAAATTTGTAATACCGGCCCCGGCTAGGCCGGTAAAATACCGGCCGGGTGGCAACCCTAACCTAGGCCTATGCTTAAAGGACAAGGAAAGTTAACGTACATTATGTTCTGAGCTTCTGTACCAGCCCCAGCCCTTTATCAGTAAAGATCTGTGTCTCCCCAGTAGATGCCCCAGTAGCTCCCCATCTTCTTTTCTGATTCTGATTCACTGATTCACATGCTCTGTGCTGCTGTCACTTACTGAGCTTAGGGACCCACTCACAATATACAGTACACATAGAATAGAAATATAGTCACAATATAAGGCTGATTAGTAATTAATATGGATAATTACTACATGGCAGCACAGAAACCAGTGCAACTAGCATCAGAATTTAATAATCATCCCTGTAGCATCACCTTATATTACAGGGGAACCTAATTTTCTGCTGGATAATTAGTGACGACCCCTAAGCTTAGCTTCTCAACAGCTGCTCAGATCCCACTGAGCATGTGAGTGTCACAGACACTTTCCAAGATGGTGACCCCCTGTGACAAGTTTGAAGTCCTGGATAATTGCTGCTATTGACAAGCTGAAACTTTAGGCTGGTGCAACAAGTTCTGTATATAAAACATGGCATTTTTACCAGCTTTATACTCCAAATATAGTTGGTTGACCGCACCTCCTAACACATCATTTGTAATGAATTAATTAACCTGAGTGGAATGTGCTGACAGCTTCCATTATTTTGCATGAACATAGAAGGAGAAAAGGGGAAGCTATAAATGTCGCACCATTCAAGATATTGAGGCCTTACTTGTCCAATCAGACACCAGTTGCAATCTTATAGTGAAATAAGCCCAACTAATTATCCATATATGATATCATATCAAAATCAAAGTGCAAAAAATCCATCAAAACAATTCATCAAAAAGTGAGAGTCCAAATTATGTTAATGCAACATTGATATAAGTTATTTGATTCGACATAAATAGGTCTCCATTTTCTCTAATTAATCGGTGAAATAAGGAATTGTGGCTTTACTAGTCGCTCATTGCCACCCAGAATGGTTTCAGCGGTCATGTGCAGAAATAAGTATAAAATTTAACCTTTATGTCGAATCAAATAACTTATATCAATTTGCAAACACAGGTGCACAATGAATTTGCACATTATATATTCTATATGCAATTAATTAATTTCACTTTGATTCTTCACGTCAATCATCTTTATGGATGTAATAATTGTTGAATTAACATAATTTGGACTCTCACTTTTTGATGAATTGTTTTGATGAATTCTTTTGATGGATTTTTTGCACTTTGATTTTGATATGATATCATATATGGATAATTAGTTGGGCTTATTTCACTATAAGATTGCAACTGGTGTCTGATTGGACAAGTAAGGCCTCAATTTTCTGGATACACGGTGTTATAATATCTTGAATGGTGCGACATTTATAGCTTCCCCTTTTCTCCTTCTCCTTCTATGTTCATGCAACTTTATACTACCCCTTGTGCAAAGTCCCCAATGCCTTGAGTGCAAAGAGTGTGCAGGAACGACATGGAGTGACAGAACACAGAATGGCTAGGGGTGCCTGAAAACAAATCAGTCCCTGGGGGGGGGGGGGGACATCTGATAATTTCAAGGGGGTTCCCCCTAACCTTGTGGAGTTAGGGGACCTGAAGACCCTTGCCCCTGCAGGCATTTTCACCAGAGGGTCAGGGATACACCTTGCCATCTGAGAAAATGGGTTGTAACGCGTGTACGCTACACTGGGGTAGGGAATTTCTCAGTAAGCACTGTGGAATATGTCAGCGCTGTATGCATAAGTAAAACATAGAATAAAACTGGATTCAACGCTCTGATAAAAATAGTTACAAAATCATAATTACTGCCCTACATGTTTTGACCGCAAGAACGGTCTTCCACAAGGAAAAAAACAAAGTAAAAATAGGCCTGGCTATACTGCGGATACACAGGCTGACAAATTATTCTCCGGAACTGCTGTGAGTTATAATTCCATGACTGAGACACCCAACTATGATGTCACCAGAGGGGTCAGGGCAGGGCAGACCATGCATTTCTACATCAAAGTGTTTGCTGGAATGGGGAAACAGGCCCACAACCACATGAAAGAGCAATTTGGTGGCTCAGACCCATATGACCTAAGTTATTGGGACCAGCCCATGCAAGACTATAGCCGATTCAAATCTATGCCCCTTGCTCTGCCATACCAGAGGTATACATATATCAAAAATTATATTCAACTACTGGTACAGAATCAACCAACCAACCCCAAAGCATTAAAGGTCACATATGATCCCGTCTTCACTCCAAATGGTAACATGAAATGACTTGCAGTGCAGCGCCCTCTTGTGGCACCTAGTAAAATACTGCCACTAAGTAAGAGGACTCCCTGTGTTTCATCTATGGAACCTGAATCTGTTGGATAATAGATACTTCACAAAGGATTTAACCAGATACAGAAATAGATCCTATAGTTTGCAAATTCTAATTTGAGCTCAGGCAACAAACCATCACTTTCCCTGGAATAAAATGAAAGCTGAAAGTTTAATTATGTTTATCGTGGGTGGCGCTGAACATTTTGCTTCCATCAGTCGCAGTTGGTCAGTTACAAATCCTGATTGACATAAACCGAGTCACACTTCTTCACTTTTAATTCCAGCTGTGTTGCAGACTACAGAATCTGCAGTGTATTTTTTTACCATGCTCTTGGCAAGTACCAGCATGTGTTCAGCAACACCCAAGCGTTGTATATAAATCTAGGAGACTCCCAGAACACAAGGGAGAGGTGACAGATACCTGTGAAGCCTGTTTCCCAATCACAATATGCTAAAGTGAAGGGTACCCATCAATGAGAAAAGCCAGACCTGACATCAATATTCTTCTAAACTAATATTGGGCCAGCACAGACAAGGCAATATCTTGGCCCCAGTGGTGCTAATCATGGGTGGGGGGTATCATTTAGTGGGACCTGATTTCACTAGTGTATGCACGGATGGGAAAGAAAATTCAGGGAGGGAGGGGGAGAGAGAGAGAGAGAGAGAGAGAGAGAGAGAAGAGAGAGAGAGTCCTGCTCGGGTCCATTTTTCGGAACCCGTAACTGCGATCCGCAACCTAAATTTTTTTCCCCGCTACCCGACCCACAAATACCTTATCTGCAACCTGCTGACAATCAAGAATCAGGAAGTGCCGTCATTGGACGTAGGCATTATCAGAAAAAAACGAGTAAGTGATGGCTTTGTAATCCGGTAGAGGCATCCTCAGAACTAGGCCGAAGTTGGTGTGATCAGAAAAAAAAAAACTCAATACTGAGAACCCGCGACCCGATCCGCCACCCACAAACCTGGAGAACCGCCGATCCCGTCTATACTTGCTCCTGAAAATTCTACCTGCCACCCGCAGGCTTTTGCGGGTAACCTGCTGCAGACGGCTATGAAATTGGATCTGTAAATAGTGCAATTAGATTGAGGAGACTGTGACAGCAATATTTCTTTCAGCATATCTAGTACAAGTAATTCTAAAATATGTGATTGGACTTGCTGAGTAATAATTGAAGACCTTTCACCACTCATCCCAGCAGCTTCTTCAGTTCAACTGTTATGGGAAACCCTCAGCAAATAAACTCTTCCACGAATCCTGTTCTCACATCTGTACCCCGGCGGCTTCAGAACACTTCCAACATCCATCCATGCAACTCTCACAAGTTACACCTGTTTCTAGGAGTTGCACGATACCTCGGTAATACTACCACAGGAACTACAAACAAACACAACCTCAGTTTCAGATGTCACCTCTCTGAAAAGTTACAGTTGCCATGGTCACTGGATTAGTGGAAGAGTTTATATGCCGAGGACCTCACATACCAGTCAGTTGAACTTAAGAAGATGCTCAGATGAGTAGTGAAAAAATCTTCACTGATTACTCAGTGAGTCCATTTGTTTTACAATTACCTATACTAGATATACGATGACCTGGATGAATGAAAATCTTTATAGTCATTTCTTTCAGCATCTGGGCAATGCCAGTAACCAGCCAGCCCATGCCCAGTTAGATATCATGTTCTTCCCCCCTTTTAGGCACCATGATAAAACAATGGAATAAATCAGTGTAATGCCACTACCTAGCCAGGCCATGTTAGATGCTACAGTCAATCTAAACCATGGCCAGTTAGTTTCTTTGCCCATTGTGGGTCAGTGAATGCAAGCTGCACCATCTAAAGTTAAGGGACCATGATGAAACAATAGAATAAATCAGTGGCCATCCATAAGTGGGTAAGTGATCCTGCAATTTAGTCACAGTAGTCAGACCAGCCCAATATGACCCACCACTTGGGTGTCAAAGTTGGGCATGCTCCACTCTCCACTTAAATGCAATCTGCCATATCCCTTACAAAATAACTGAAAGAGAAAAATCTAACCCCAAGAAGACACATATAGAATATTGGTTAAATGCAATCATTTACTAGTCTATTTGCTGAAAGCTGGATTTTGATTTCAATGGTATGATGTGGTCCAGCTTGGGTCTATTTTGCTCCTTAACTTTGTCTCCATATCACGTTTTACCATTTATTTGTCCCTCTTTATGTATACAATAAAGAGCTATCAAACCTAGGGGCCTTCAACTATAGTTAAAGAACAACCTCTGGAACGCCTAAAGATAGATTTATGATTGGGGGATACAGATGCCTTCTTGTCTGTTGTCCCTCAAGACGCACAATACATGCATAGGAAGGCCAGATTTTGGGGACTCAAATTAGTAAGTCATAAGATACTCTGGCCCTTTAAAAATTCTAATTCAACTATTTGCCTCCTAAAACCTGCCAAATTACGGTTTAATGGCAGAGGTCCAGCGATCAATTTGGGGATGTTTCCAAGCCTTTTTCGAAAATGAGTTTGATTGAATTCGAATCAAATTCAATTAGAGTTTTTGGGTTGTTTCAATTATTCAGAGTTTAAATAATAAAATTTTACGAATACATCTCGGCAAGTAAGATTTCAAATTCTTTCGAATTTAAGGGAGTTAAAAAAACACATGAATTTGAAATTCAACCTTTGATAAAATGTGCCTGTTAAGTTATAGCAAGAACAAAAGTAATATTTTTTACGAACAAACAGCCTGACAGTAAAGATGAAGTTTGACTGGGATCCTAGAATTCTAAAATCTTCAGATAGATTTTAACATAATGTTGACACGAGCATCCATTCAATGGGACGCACCTCTGCTCTTGTTGGACTTATTTGTATGGATTTACTTTGAAGCAAGAGATACAACATACTGTGGTCTGACGGGCGATTAATACTTCAAGGAATAAACTGCCAGGAATTCGGCACTACTGTGGCGTGCTGATCTTTATTAACAATATGACAGGCTGATAAAGATGAACATGAGGTTGACCTGAACAAGAAAGAAGGGCAAGTCTGGCTCTCTTCCCCCTGCTTTTGATTTCATCACACTGCAGGTCCTTCCCAAGAGCCACTGCACAACTTTAGAGCCTTTCGGTAAGGAATGAGCAAGGTAAGAAGACACCATGGAGGCCGACTGAACAAGTAGGAAAGGATCAATGGTGGAAATTATCACCGGATGGCGATCAAACCAACATCCATCAACTTCTGTATTTTCTGGGCGATAACTGGATTTTTAAGATGTCTGCATAAGAAAAAAAAAATTAATGGACATGTACTTGTCTGTGTGAGGCAACACAATATAAAGTGGAGGTGGGCTTCAGTAAGAGCGATACAACTGGAGAAGTCCGAAACAGAGGCAGTGGGAACTCAGCCGGAATCTGCGGGATATTTGCGCTCTGATAACCAGTTTAATGGTCAGTTGGGGAGAATCTTGAATAAAAACTTATTTGCTGCCTAAGATATAGTCTTGGATTTATGGTGAAAGACTGATACATCAACAGGTTTTCCTGAATCTGTAATCTTATTCTGTGCCGACGAGAGCTCTGAAAGATTACACCTGCAAACTGTCTGAAGAAGGACCTTTTCGGTTTCATCCACCGATGCAAATACTCACTCGCTTAGTGCTTGTGGGTCCTTCTGCATCTGCTCAAGGATAAGCCTCATGGCTGGATCGCTCATAATTTGCTGCACCTCTGGATCCGACATGGCTCTGCGCTTCACATCCTCGGGATTGTCATTGCGATTATACTGTGACATCATGCAGCGCTGGTATCCATCGGTCGCCTCCTGCAAGAATAGAAACACAACTAGTACTGGGCCTTTTCTAACTGTACCCAATAAAGGCCCACGGCAATACTTTCTGAAACGTACCTTACTGGTGGAGTCCAGCTCCATTGCTTTTTGATATGCATCCATAGCTTTGCTGTAATCTTTCATGGCCTCCAGGGCTGCAGCTTTACGCGTGTAACCTTTAACTGCAATAAGATAAATAAAAGTGAATGAGAAGAGCTTTTGCTTGAATGAGTGAAAAGTAACAGTAAAACAAGGAGTACCCGAAGTGCTGAACTACTTGGCTTAGGGGTATGAAGAGAACATCAGGACCAAAATACTCAAATAAAGTTTGCAACTGCTCCATGCAAGTCCGGTGGGACACGTTTACTCAATACTATCTGGAATGGTGACAGAAAGGAACGGGCTCAGGCCCGGACTGGCCATTTGTGGGTTAGGGCAAATGCCAGAGGGGCTGCTATAAGGTCCCATAGAAAGTCAGTGTTTAGTGGGCTGGTGGGGACTGTTTGGGCCTCTATGTGGGCTGATGGGCCTCTTGTGTACCTGAAATGCCAGGGCCTATTTTGATTCTCAGTCCAGTCCTGAACGGGCTTAATCCTTTACGACTGACTAGATAGTATAAAGCTGGGCTCACTACACAAGATTCCTTTCAAACAAACATTTTAGATTGAAATGGCTGGAAAATTTATGTTTTTAAAAAAAGGGAAACCTTCTAGGAAGGACTGGAACTAGGATAGAACACATGGAGATGATAGGCACTACCTCATCTACTTGCATAGCCAAACTTAAAAAATAAATAAATAAAAATATCTCAAATTGTAGTGCTACGGTTGTGTGCACAGTGTTACTGCAAGTACTTCTCTCCAAAAGCTACAACAGTGCTTTCAAGCTGAATAAGAACTAATGAAGCCTCAGAAATAAAAAATAATAATTGAGCTGGACATTAACAGCTGGAACCACTTGCTTGGCAAGGTCAGCAATCAGATCATAGTGGGCTTAAAAGAACCCGTCGGAAAAGGACTACATGGAATTCTGGAACTTGTTGGATATCTGCCTAATTTTCAACCAGATATCGGTCTGGCAGTATGTCCCAAGACCACCATAAATAAGGCAATAAACTGCCAGTTTCAGTCTGGAGAAGCCTATTGAGCAGCTTTTATTGGTCCGTATATGGTCAGCTTTATGCTTATAATCCTTTAATGGATAATATTCAGGAAAAGGAAGAGTTCCCTTAGAGCACACAAAAAACTTCAGACTTACTGAAAGAGGGTTCCAGCCTTATGCACTCCTCACAGTCCTAAGAAGAGAGAACAAAGATTATATATATATATATATTACACTGTACTGCTTGTGCTGCTGCAGCAAAGATTTGCAAAATGCTACTCACCCTCAGCTTTACCATATAATAAACACATTGGTTTAGTAATCACTATAGAGATCTGCAGAACATTATTCGATTTCAAATTATCCACTCAAAGCAATATACATTGTAAACAGCAATCAGTCCTTTGTGGGTGCAATCTAAAAACAGTGGGTTTCAGATAGTTTACCAGAAATAAAGAATTTGTGACCGCTTTTCTAATACTGAAGTGTAGTTTCATTTTTCCCCTTTCTAAAGCAGCTCTGGGAGGGGGTCGCCGACCCTCTAAATTGTTCTTAATCAATGGTTATCAACTTTCCTAATACTGCGGCCCTTTAATACAATTCCTCATGTTGTGGTGAACCCCAAAAATAATATAATATATTAAAATATTTTCATTGCCAGCCCAGAGCGGATTGTTAAGGTGGCCATACACGGGCCGATAAAAGCCACAGACAGACCAATTCGGCAGCTTATTGGCCCATGTATGGGACCCTCCTATGGGCTTCACCGATTGATATCTGGCCGAAAGTCAGCCACATGTTGATCGGGTGGGTCTAAAAATCCCGTCGGATCGTTGATGCGGTCCCGTGATCCAACCCCCCGTATGGCCTCCATATCCCCCCTCCTCAAGGTGGGCATATCGGGGAGAGATTCGCTCATTTGGATACATCGCCAATGGGCAGGGAGAGCTGTATGGCAGTCCCGACTAAGGGGATATAGAAAGTTGTAGTGCAACTGGCTTCCCTGCACATGTTACTGAACTACAACTCCCAGCACCAACACCTGGAGAGCTACAACCTTGACCCTGGGCTAGTGGGGAGAGAGATGAACCTGCTCCTGGATCCCCTTAAGCGACCCCCGTGAAAGAGTAGTTCGACCCCAGGTCAAGAACCACTGTTCTAAATTGATTTATTTAGGGTAGAGGCAGACGGGGAGATTTAGTTGCCTGGCGACTAATCTCTTCTGCCGGGCGACAAATTCGCTGAACTGCCTTCCGTCTGCTAAAATGAAGAATCGCCTGCGCTAACGCACTCACGGTGCATCGATTACCGAAGGGCAGTCTCAAGCGACTTCGGAAATCGAAGTGCTGCGAGTGCATTAGCGCAGGCGATTCTTCATTTTAGCAGACGGAAGGCAGTTCAGGGAGATTATTGCCCGGCAGAAGAGATTAGTCACCAGGCAACTAAATCTCCCCAAATCTGTTTTATCTTTGTCCCTGCTGAGCAGAATCCCTGAGTTTCATTAAAGGCACCTGTCAGCATTGATACAATAGTTGCTCCTGTTCCACAGATATTTCAATCAATTGTATCAACTAGCAAATTGCAACAGTTCAGATGCTCCTGGATCACTGAGCTGCCACTGAAACACTATAGACAGGAACCTTAAAGGAAAAGTAAATGTTTTTCTTTTTCTTTCTGTAAATTTGCTCTAAACAGCCCCCCAGATTAATGTACCTTAGTCCCTGCTGCAAGTCTGTTCTGGTTTCTGTGTTATCAGCTGCTTGTTTCCCCTTCTTCCTGGTGCAGAGTGAAGCCCAACCCCTTAGTTTACTGAGCAGTCCATTTGCTGCTGTTCCACAATAGAGAGGAAGAGGGAGCCAGTGTTTCATTAGTAAGCTAGTTTCCCCAAGCAAAAGCTGCTACACACACTGGTCTCTGCTATGTCACATTATGCAAATGATCTCCAAGACTAGTCTGAGAGATAAGGTCAGCTCAGAAAGCTAAGGGGCAGGGCTTCACTCTGCACCAGGAAGAAGGGGAAACAAGCTGCTGATAACACAGAAACCAGAGCAGACTTGCAGCAGGGACTAAGGTACATTAATTTGAGGGGCTGTTTAGAGCAAATTTACAGATAGAAAAAAAAAAATGTTTACTTGTTCTTTAAAACTTACATTTTGGAAAATGGTCAAAAATAAAAAGCAATCTGTTTATAATGAAAACAACTGAAATTAAAGTGTTTGGAAGGTAAACAACCCCTTTAATACTAAAATAGAAGAAAGCAGTATTTCATGCAGACCGGTGCCATAACCCGTGTATGTGGGAAAGCTTGCACAGTATACAAACAGCACAGTCACTTTCTACCAGTAATTAGAAGGTTCTTGTCACATCTTCACTCTTGATTATTCACACTTCTCTGCAACATATTTGAGCTCTTATTTTACGTACAACAAAACAGTAACAGTTTTTTCCCCCTGATGCACTATTGCCATAAGTAGGACTGAATGTCTGTTTGAGGATAGGCCTAATAATGCCTTACAAAGGAGATGCGCAGAAGAGAAATGTAAAGTGAATGACAATGGTCTCCTTCTAGATGCTGCCTCAAGTGATTATTTGGCACACCAGTCATTTGACTGCAAAGTGCCCTCAGGGAGAACAAAAGATTAATAAAAATAACGGACTTTGTGTTTTAAACATTCCTCACCTTGACAGCCAACTGAAACTCTAGTAGTTTGGTGTAGCAAGCCGCTCTGTTGCTGTACAGTTTAGCATCGTTTGGATTCCTTTTGATGGCCTCCGAGTAATGTTTCATGGCTAACGGGTAGTCTCCTAAAACAGTAAAGTTGCAGACAGAATTTCATTGTAAACTCTACTAAAAGATACATTTAGATATAGATAGTGCAGTGTTTTTTTTTTTTCTTTTTCAGGGATACAGTCATTCGAAACACATCAGTTAATAGTGCTGCTCCAGCAGAATTCTGCACTGAAATCAAAAACTGGTTTCTGACATGGGGCTAGACCAGGGGTCCCCAACCTTTTTTACCCATTCAAATGTAAAAAGAGTTGGGGAGCAACAAAAGCATGAAAAAGTCCTTTACGGTGCCAAATAGGGGCTGTGATTGGCTATTTGGTAGCCCATGTGTGTTTGGTAGCCTATGTGTGGACTGGCAGCCTACAAGAGGCTCTACCTGGCCCTATACTTAGTTTTTATGCAATTAAAACTTGTTTTCAAGCCTGGAATTCAAAAATAAGCACCTGCTTTGGAGGACCATGAGAGCAACATCCAAGATGGTGGAGAGCAACATGTTGCTCACGAGCTACTGATTGGGGATCACTGGGCTAGACAGTCAATTTCCCAGGAGCCCGCAGTCATGTGCTCTGTCACTCTTTAGGGTAGGGGCACACGTGCAGATTCAGGGATATTTATAGTCGCCTGGCGACTAATCTCCTCTTCTTTGCGGCGACAATCTCCCCGAACTGCTTTCCCAGCAGCTTGAATGAAAAATCGCCAGCGGGCTGGCACTCACAGCGATTCGTTTTCTGAAGTTGTGCGACATTTCAGCATGGGGAGATTTTGGAAAATGAAGCAACATCCCACTAGCGATAGAGCAGTTCAGGGAGAATGTTGCCCCGAAGAAGTGTTTAGTAGCCAGGCGACTAAATCTCCCTTTGTGCCCCTACCCCAACTGCTGTACTGAAGTTTGAGTTATATCACCCTCCTCCATTCCCATCAGCAGAACAATGGGAAGGTAACCAGATAACAGCTCCCTAACACAAGATAACAGCTGCCTGGTAGATCTAAGAACAACACTCAATAGTAAAACCCATGTCCCACTGTGACTCCTTCAGTTGAATAGTAGACACAATAACAAGAACTGCCATAAAGCAGTTCCATAGTGCAGCACTGGCCCTTTCTGAAACCACATGACCAGGCATGATGATCTGAGATGGCTGCCTACATACCAATATAACTGGTTGGTTCAGGAATTAAATTTTATATTTGCAGTGTAAACAGAGTTTAGAAATAAAAACTAAACCATGACCCGCATAAAATTTAAATTTGCACAGATGATTTCCCCAATGGGCTGATTAGGAGGTATAATATACCAAGGGAGCCATAGTGTCCAGAAAGAATGTTGGCTCGCAGTAACAAATTAAGTGCGATTATAATAACGCACAATACACAGGACTGTTTCTTTCAACAATAAAAAAGGAAGTTGTGACAGATGGTAATTAAGAGCATAGTCAGACCTAATACTGAAAGGTAAACAGTTTTAGTAATGGTACAATGACAGGAGATCCTTTAGGAAAGGCCTTACCCTTTTGGAAACTTTCATTCCCTTTATTTTTCTCTTCTAACGCTAGGTCTGGGTTTATATATGCAACACGTTCCTGTTCCTTTAAAATCTTTTCTGCCTAAAATACGGGGAGAAAAGATAAAAAATTATTGTTACAGAATATATTCCATTTGTAAGGAACCCACTAGGAGGCCATAGTTTAATTATTTTCTCTATTTTGTTACAAACTGACCCTTGCTTGGACCACACACACATGCATATTACATGGGCAACACACAAACATTAGTAGAATGCGGTCAATAAAACGTTGGATGAGCACACATATATGTGGTCCAGGACAGCAAGCACAATGCATTGGTTGCATACAAGGATGCTTAGTGGCCTGGGATTTTTTTTGTTTTTTAAAGGAAAAGTAAATGTTTTTTTTTTTTTTCTATCTGTAAATTTGCTCTAAACAGCCCCCCAGATTAATGTACCTTAGTCCCTGCTGCAAGTCTGCTCTGGTTTCTGTGTTATCAGCAGCTTGTTTCCCCTTCTTCCTGGTGCAGAGTGAAGCCCCGCCCCTTAGTTTACTGAGCAGTCCATTTGCTGCTGTTCCACAATAGAGAGGAAGAGGGAGCCAGTGTGTGCATTAGTAAGCTAGTTTCCCCAAGCAAAAGCTGCTACACACACTGCTCTCTGCTATGTCATAGTATGCAAATGATCTTCTGGACTAGTCTGAGAGATAAGGTCAGCTCAGAAAGCTAAGGGACTGGGCTTCACTCTGCACCAGGAAGAAGGTGAAACAAGCTGCTGATAACACAGAAACCAGAGCAGACTTGCAGCAGGGACTAAGGTACATTAATCTGGGGGGCTGTTTAGAGCAAATTTACAGATAGAAAAAAAAAGGTTTACTTGTTCTTTAAAGAAAAAGGAGCATGAGCTGAAAGCAGCTTGTCATTGGGGTTACTGGGTCCCTTACAACAAAATAACCACATCTATTATATTCTCACTTTAGCTAAACTGGCCTTTCTTATCCAGTCTATACCTGCTGACATTTCTTTAGAACCTCTGGCGTCCTGTGCTCTGCTAGCGACTTGTTGAAGAATTGAATTGCCTCTTTGTATTTCTCCTCCTTAAAATAAGAATTGCCGATGCGAGCATAGGCTCTGAAAGTAAAAATGGAAGAAGGAATTCGTATTCCAGAATGGATTACATTACAATGAATTAGCTGCAGAATGACAATACTTGTACTACTTTGCTATCCGCATCCTATAGGTCAATTCAAATTCTAAAAAAGGTAAAGAATTACCCTTAATAGCAGGAACTAAATGGGCAACGGAGATTACAAATATGCCCCCGCCAGGCCAATTAATAGTGATTGTCTAAGCCAGGGGTCCACAATCTTTTTTGCTCGTGAGCCACATTTAAATTAAAAAAAAAAGAGTTGGAGTGCAACACAAGCATGAAAAAGTCCATGTGGATGTCAAATAAGAGCTCTGATTGGCTTTTTGGTAACCCCTATATGGACTGGCAGCCTACAGGAGAGAATGTTTGGGAGTACACCTGGTTTTTATACAACCAAAACTTGCCTCTAAGCCAGTAATTCAAAAATAAGCCCCTGCTTTGAGGCCACTGGGAGCAACATCCAAGGGGTTGGAGAGCAACATGTTGCTCGCGAGCTACTGGTTGGGGATCACTGGCCTATGGCATCTTACAGCAGCCCCTCTAGCATTTACCATAATCCATAGATTGCCTAGTAGGCACCTGCTAAATAGTGTGCACTGGTTTAAGTGTTGTCATTGTGTTTTCGAACATTTTATCATGTGGCAAACTGAAATAAAGAGAGCTCAAGCTGAATAGGTAGTACTGGCACCAGACACATTTCAGGAGATGTTTATTGGTACAGCTACCCATGTCCGTTGCATTTAAGCAAGCATAATTTTGAGATCTGCATGTTTAAATGAGCCCTAAAACTTGTAAATGGGCTAGCATGGTTTCTACCTGTAATGTCAAGAACCAAATCAAACTCATTAAAGGGATACGGTCATGGGAAAACATTTTTCCCCCAAAACGCATCAGTTAATAGTGCTGCTCCAGTAGAGAAATCCATTTCTCAAAAGAGCAAACAGATCTTTTTATATTCAGTTTTGAAATCTGACATGGGGCTAGACAATTTTTTTCAATTTCCCAGCCGACCCTGGTCAAGTGACTTGTGCCAGCGCTTTAGGAGGGAACTGCTTTCTGGCAGGCTGTTTTTCCTTCTCAATGTAACTGAAGGAGTCACAGTGGGACATGGGTTTTTACATTGAGTGCTGTTCTTAGATCTACCAGGCAGCTGTTATCATGTGTTAGGGAGCTGTTATCTGTTTACCTTCCCATTGTTCTGTTGTTAGGCTGCTGGAGGGGGTAATATCACTCCAACTTGCAGTACAGCAGTAAAGAGCGATTGAAGTTTATCAGAGCACAAGTCACATGACTTGGGGCAGCTGGGAAATTGACAAAATGTCTAGCCCCATGTCAGATTTCAAAATGAAATATATAAAAGTCTCTTTTGAGAAATGGATTTCAGTGCAGAATTCTGCTGGAGCAGCACTAATTACTGATGCATTTTCGAAAAAAAAATCATCTTTTTCCCATGACAGTATCCCTTTAAGGCTATTAGACACTAGAAGTCATTTCCAGGCCAAAAAAACCAAAAGATTATTTCTCGAGGTATAAGAATGCTTTCTGAAAAAGGCAGTGCAATGATGGTCAACACTCTCTTCCTTTTCCCACAGTCACAATTCTGTCATGTTTTAAGGCTGAGATTCTAGCCAACTGCGATATAAGTACCTTTTTCTCATTTACTTTGTTGCATACTTCATTGCACAGCCCTGTGTATATTCACTTCTCTGCATAGCATATTATCTCTGATAGCACTGATGTCCCCTGTCCTTAAATGACCCTTCCTTAGGGCAAGGCTAGACGGGAAGATTTTTCGCCTGGCTACTAATCGCCTCTTTGGGCAACTAATCTCCCTGAACCGCTTCCCCCTGCCTTCCAGCTGATTTTTCCGAAGTCGCTCAAAGTCACCTCCCTATGCAATTTCGAATGATTCGAGCAAAATCTTCCCATCTGGCCTTACCCTTAGGCTGCAAAACTAGCTGAACTAAAAAGTTGCTTGAATAAAAACAAATGAAAAATGTTAAGGAATTTCTGGACAGTAAATGACTGGCAGACAAATGCAGATGGTCAATGTATAACTCTGGCAAGTACTACCAAATCTATAGAGTCACTGCAAAAACTGTAGTAGTAATTAAGGTTTCCTGTAATGTAACACTTTGTAACATTGGTATTTTAAATGAGTCACATATAACGGATTTCAAATCAATCAGCCTGACTCAACCATCTTATACACTTCAAACGCCAAAAAGAGCCTCATATTGGCCTGTGGCTTGCAGCAATGTAGATCTGATCTCACTCGTGGCACAAGGATTTACATCCTCACTCTTCTGTATGGAATGGAAATTATTCCATACAGAATAATTAAATAATTAAAATCTAGGTTTTACATAGACAGAAGCATTCTGTAAAATTACAGTAGAACAAGCAGTAGCAATACCAGAAGAGTGCAGCTCCATGTGAAGAATTATACAGTAACGATTTGATCCAGATTTTCTGTCTTATTGTGGATCTATATCTATATCTATCTACAGAGATACATATATAAAATGTTACTCTTCCTCCTGTGTGTTTTTTCATATATTTGTACCATGCACGGTGTATCCTCGCAGTGTTAGAAGTTACACATACATAGTGGTTTTAAGACCTTTTTAGTCTTCACTTACTTGGCAATTTGGCGGTAGTCCTCACGATTCTCTCTTCCTACTTCGATCCCCGTTTCACAAAGATCTCTGCATTTATTGTAATCTCCCTGCTCAAAGTAAACAGCTGGAAAAAAAAGAACAGTGTTACAAAGTCAGAAAAGACATAAATACATCTAACTGGATCACTAGGAAAGTATTTAGGTTTACATAACTAACCTGCTTGATTAGTAATGTAGGTCATGTTGGTTGGATCCAGCTCTTGAGCTTGACCATAATGTTTCAGGGCTGTAGCAAAGTCCTTCTTCTTGTAAGCCTCATTGCCCAACTCTTTTTCCTTCAGAGCCTGGAGAAAAAAAAAAATAAAGATTATATTATTCAATATTACTTGGGTTGAGGGAAAAAGACTATAGGAACTGAGCACATGGTAGAATATTGCATTTTCAAGAACCAAAGATGCTCACCTGCTTTTTGTTTTCAGGCAAGTCTTCCTCCATTGGCTCAGGTTTGGTCTCTTTTTTAGGTTGGGGAGGTGGTGGGGGAGGAGGTGCATCCTCCTCATCCTCATCAACATTACCTAGCTCAACTCCAAGCAGAACACTAAGGGTTGTCATCACTCTTGGATCTTGTAGCTTCCTAAAAAGAAAGAAGGCAATCAATGCTTAAATTATTTCAAACCTGAAGCGAGGCACCTCCTGGGGTCATAACTGGCGCAAATTTCAATGTGAGTATGAAACTGGTCATCTACTGGTCAGGGGATGGTCGGACATAAAATGATCTTCATACAGAGCTCATTAAAGGAGAAGGAATAGTATTTTACAATTGGGGTGCCAAAAGTTAGGCACCACCAAGTGACTACTTTTACTTACCCGACACCTGGGTTGGTGCTCCAATCGGCAGAAAACTGCTGTTCTTCCTTGGAGCACCATGGAGAGATTCTCTTCCTGCTACTTCTGTTTTAAAAACGCATGTGCAGTAGAGTGAAATAGCTGGCTTTTTCATTAACGTTTGGCATTTCGCTCTACTGCGCATGCACAGCCACAAGACAACCCCGAAGAAGCAGGAAGAGGATCTCAGTGGTGCTTGAAGGAAGAACCCCGGGCCGGTGCGGATTCCTGCTGATAGGAGCACCGGCCCTGATAGGAGCACCTCCAAGTGTAAAACACTATTCCTTCTCCTTTAACTTGTAGCGAAGCCATGGGCATATAAATGCAAATACACAAAAATAAAAAAACAAAATGCTGTATTACATAGTTTTGGAAAACTATAAACCCTAAGTGTAAGATCACTAGCCTTACCTTAAGTGGATTAGGCCTGCTGGGTAATAACTTAAGGCAGCTGTCCCCAACCTTTTTCACCCGTGAGCAACATTCAGATTTCAAAAGAGTTGGGGAGCAACATGGGCATGAAAAATGTTCCTGGGTGGTGCCAAATAAGGGTTGTGATTGACTATTGGTAGCCCTTATGTGGACTGGCAACCAAAACTTGCATTCAAGTCTGAAATTCAAAAATGAGCACCTGCCCTGATTCCACTGGGAGCAACATCCAAGGGGTTGGGGAGCAACACGTTGCTCACGAGCTACTGGTTGGGGATCACTTAAGGTTGTGACAAAGGGATGAGATATACTCATCTAACTTACACTAGAATGGTCATTGCTAATTGGCTGCTATGATTTACTGCACTTCTGCAGCAGAGAACCAGCATTAGCCCTAAAGTATCTAACGGATAGATCCACAAAAAATAAAAAACCTTTTGTCATTGTTCGCAACTTACGTGCCAAGATCAGATGGTTTGTTCTTCAACTGTTCAATCAGCTCTCTGTAGCTGGGGTCACTCAGCAATGCACGGGTACGAGGATCAGACTCCAGTTTTTGGAACAAGTTTGGAGAGTTGAAAGGATTCATGAATTTTCTTTCTAAATAAAATTGAGGAAACAAAGCAGAAGGATCAGTTGGGAGCTCCCATGTCTTGTTCCTCACCTTAGGGAAGAAAGGGAAAATATGTTATAATACCTGCCAATCTGGCCTCCATGTTTTGCAGCCCCTCTTTCAGTTGTGCATTTGTGGGCTCGTGCCTCAGTCCCTCTTCATAGGTTTTCTTTGCTTCTTCAAAGCGATTTAGGAATTCTAAAGCTGCTGCTTTCCTAGAGTAACCCTGAAAGCAACAACAGACAAGGAAACAGTCAGTAAGCAAACTGCCCCCATAAACTCTGAGCTTGACCTATTAATAAAAAAAGGCAACCCCCCCCCCCCCCCCCCCCCCAATCTTTCGAGGTTTTCGTTATAATGTGCCTATCCAAAACTACATATGTTGAGCTCTGCAGGTCCCACCTTCCCCCAGTCTGGTTTCAGCTCCACAGTTTTGCAGCCATCTTCCAGTGCTTTAGCGAACGCTTTCTTTTTGGCATAGGCTGCAGAGCGGTTGCTGTATAGGACATGGTTTTTGGGGTCGAGTTTGATGGCTTCTGTGTAGCATTTAACGGCTTCATCCAGATCCCCTGTTGAAAGTGCTTTGTTTCCTTTCTCTTTCAGTGCGTTTGCCTGATGGGAAAGAACACACACACACACACAAGTATTTAGAAACAAACATAAGCTATTTTATGACAAATGTAGAACCAAGATATTTATTCTCTATACCTCAACTATGAATTCCCCCTATTGCTGCTTAATTAACTCTTGTACTGCTGGTGCCTAGAACTACACTGCTGCCACCCCCTCTCTGACTCACTCTGGGCAGCGTGGGTTGAAAAGAAAATAGAAGGGAAGGAGAAAGCAGGATTTAACTGTATCACTGCCTCAAACGACTCCTTGCTCAAACAGTACAGCTAGTGACATGCTCAACGTCAAGTCTAATGTAAAACCTGGATCCCTGTGTATCTGTCAAGATATTTATTTCAGCTTATTCCTGCAACGATTAAAATAAAGTTTAAGTTCAATCAAAGTAGAAAGGATCTGGTGTCAAACACAAATCATAGAGGCATATGCTTCTTTTCTAGAACAGGCCAGGGGGAACAAACTGCAAGTCTCCAGAGGAGTGTTTAACTATAACTCCCACACCAGGGCCTCAGGACTTGTCATTTTTTAGGGGTCAGTTTATAGGATAGAATTTGTTAGGGTGGGTTAAAGGCAAAAAATAAAACCCCATTTTTACTTTCTTTAACGACAACTTTTTTGAGTATTTTGAGCTTTTTATTCAGCAGTTCTCCTAGTTTGTAATGTCAGCAATATGCTTGCTAGGGTGCAAATGACCTAATCGAATAAGAGACTGGAACATGAATAAGAGAGGTTGCTAGGGAGCAGATGACCTAAGCAACCATGCATTGGATCGCATAAGAGACAGGAATATGAATAGGAAAAGTTGCAAGTGACCCTAGTAACCATGCATTGGATTGCATAAGAGACTGGAATAGGAAAGGTTGCTAGGGTGTAAATTACTCTAGTAACCATGCATTGGAATAGGAAAGGTTGCTAGGGTGCAAGTGACCCTAGTAACCATGCATTAGATTGCATAAGAGACTGGAATATGAATAGGAGAGGTTGCTAGGGTGCAAATGACCCTAGTAACCATACATTAGATTAAACAAGAGATTGGAATACAAATAGGAGAGGATGCAAATGACTCAAGCAACCATGCATTGGATTGCATAAAAGACTGGAATATGAATAGAAGAGGTTGCAAATTACTCTAGTAACCATGCATTGGAATAGGAGAGGTTGCTATGGTGCAAATTACCCCAGTAACCATGCATTGGATTGAATAAGACTGGAATATGAATAGGAGAGGTTGCTAGGGTGCAAATGACCCTAGTAACCATGCATTGGATTGAATAAGACTGGAATATGAATAGGAGAGGTTGCTAGGGTCCAAATGACCCTAGTAACCATGTATTGGATTGAATAAGAGACTGGAAATATGAATAGGAGAGGACCTGAATAAACAGATGATCAATAAAAAGTAATAATAATGCTTTACAGAGCATTTACTTTAAATGGGGTCAGTGACCCCCTATCTGAAAGCTGGTAAAAAAAAAATAAGATGAAAGCAAATTGTTTAAAAACTATAGAAAATAAATAATGAAGCCCAATTGAAAAGTTGCTTAGGACTGGCTATTCTATTACACTAAAAGTTAACTCAAATGTGAATCATTCCTTTAAGAGGACCCCAATTCTAGAGATCACCATTAGGTGGGCGAATACGAGGGAAGGGAAATCCAATTGCAGAGGATTGGGAAACATAAAGAGTAGGACTGAGTAGCTCAGTCGCTCCCACATGGCCACACAGAAGCCAGCGCAGCCTGCAGCTGTAATTATAGAGATAAAGTTCTATTGGGATTGGGAAGATCTGTACACACAGGCCAGCAGCGATTGTCTCTATTACAGACATGGACAGACGTTACGGACATAACCCTGAGGCTACAAAGCTGGACAGTCTGAAAGAAGTAGTTCTGCAAATACAGTCGTATTAATTGCAATGGAGTGCAGCTACAAAGCGATAGGAAGGTTCTGATCGCACACAGCCCAGACCCCTCACTCTGGGACTATGAGGCAGACAGGCAAATCCCCAGCAAGTACGGAAGCTGAACTTGTTCATTAATGCGCCGCCAATCTGCCGCTTGTACCATACCAATTACACTTAACTAACAATTTGCCCCTTACCGCCTCCATTGCTGCCCTCTGAGTCCGACCTCCCCACGCGTCTTCTCGAACCTACTAAACGATGACAGTTCAATTCCCGCCTACCGAGTGTTCAACCATTGGTCGATCGATTTAAGCACCCTTCACTGACAGGTCAAAGCTGTTATCGATCACTTGGCCGCGCCCCTTTGAACCCACCAAGACTTCCTTGTCTTTAGTGTATCCCGCCCATTCACTACTTCAGGAGCGGATTGGCTGCCTGTAAGGCTCACGGATGGGGAGGAATTGGCTGGAGGATTCTGGAAGCTTCTACCACACTGATTGGTTGCATCTAGGGCCAATGGTTCTGATTGGTTGCATCTAGGGCCAATGGTTCTGATTGGTTTTAAGACCCCACTCGTTTCATTGAAGAAAAGTGATGTCACTTCCAACTACAAAGTGTTCGACTGTACCAAGCTCTTCCACATGACTCTAATACATTTATAGGACATCTTCAGGAGCTGTCATTACAAGGAAGCGTTCAGACTCACTTCATATAATACTCATATAATAGAGGCTGCCGCTGCCCGCAAGTCATTTGCATTCCTGGCCCTCAGCCCGCCAGTCTCAGGTCTCCCTGTCAGCACGGCTGGGCCAAGTTAGTTTGACACCCCAGGCAAGGGTTCCAATCAGTGCCCCTAGCTGTCCTATATAAGCATTTCCCACCTTATCATTATAGTTTTTTGATAAAAGCCCATGCTCCCACCTTTACCTGTAGTGCCAGCTTAGCAGCCATCAATATTTACCCCAAGATGGTGGGCCCCAGCCCCCCATGATCTGTTCCTGTGCCAGCAGCCAACAATCAGCCTGACCATACTGCTCCCCAATCCCACGTCTGCAACTGTGCTAGCTGAGCAGCCATCAATATTTCCTGAGGCCCAAGCCCCCATGATCTGTACCTGTGCCAGCCCAGCAGCCATCAATATTCACCCAGACCCAAGCCCCATGATTTGTGCCAGCCCAGCAGCCATCAATATTTACCCCCCCCCAAGACAGCAGGACCAAGCCTCCCATGATCTACCTATGCCAGCAGCCAACAATGAGCCCACCCATACTGCTGCCAATGCCCACACCTGTACCTGTGTCAGCCCAGCAGCCATCAATATATCCCCAGGCCCAAGCCTCCCATGATCTCTACCTGTGCCAACCCAACAGCCATCAATATATCCCCAGGCCCAAGCCCCCATAGGGTTGCCACCTTTTCTAGAAAGAAAATACCGGCATTCCTATGTATTTTTCTTTTTTCCCTACTAATAACATTGGGATCAACCATCATTTTATAAGCTTTTTAACCTTTTACAACCTGAGTGTGGCTTTGCTACTTTGTGGGTTCCATGGTTTACTAAGCACAGCTCTTCAATGAAATGCCTAATACATAAATACTGTAGTTTGGCCATTATGTAAATGAGTTGTCTATGGAGGTTTAACAGTGGGTGCTAAAGCATACCTCCCAACTGTCCCTTTTTTGGAGGGACAGTCCCTCTTTTGAGAGCTCAACCTGCTGTCCCTCATTGGTACTGGAATGTCCCTCTTTTCTCTGCACTGAACAGCCAGAAAAAGAAACAGATTTTAACTTAATTGGCTTTTGGCAGAGAGCCCAGAACAGCTAACAGGTGCAAATAAGATGCTTTGTAACACTTTTGAGATAAAAAAAATAAGTAATTGTAACAGTTTAGTTAAGGAGAAATATTTGCAAACTTTCATAACCTGTCAAATTTAGTAAAATAAACATGGTAATTAGGGGATGTGGCCACAAAAATGGGAGTGGACACAAAACTTTTGCCTTGCTGTGGGCAAAATACATTTTTGTCCCTCTTTTTACTTCCAAAATGTTGGGAGGTATGCTAAAGGTCTAATAAACATAATCTTATCCATTTACAGATTTTCCTTTGGCAATTCACCTTCAAAGGGGTGGTTTATCTTTATGTTAACTTTCTGTATGTCATAGAATGGCCAAATCTAAGCAACTTTTCCATTGATTTTCATTATTCTCTATAGTTTTTGAACGATTTGCCTTCTGATTCTTTCCAGCTTTCAAATGGGGGGTCACAGACCCCATATGTAAACACTGCAAGACTACACATTTATAGTTATTGCTAATCTTTCTATTCAGGTCTCTCCTATTCATATTCCAGTGTCTTTTTCCAAATCAATGCATGGTTGCTAGGGTAATCTGAAATTGCAAACAGTTGCTGAAATTGCAAACTGTAGAATTGCTGAATAAAAAGCTAAATAACTCAAAAACCATAAATAATTTTAAAAAAAAACTCTCTATATACTAAAAGTTAAGTTAGTTTGGCTTCCTCTCTTACCCCTTTTCAGCATTCCGGTAAAAACAATGGTTGATCCCAATGTTATTAATAGTGAAAAAAGATAAATATAAAGGAAGGCCAGTATTTTTTTCCAGAAAAGGTGGCAACCCTACCTCCAGCAGTCAAAAAAACTAATGCTTTGTGAGGCTACAATATAATGATTTTTTTATTATGGCCCTTACACACAGGCTTTTTAACCTGCGCTCCCGTGTTCCATTTTGCTGCATTCAGCCGCAGGGGAGGTATAGACGCACTCAATTCTTTTTGGGGGTTGTACTCACACGAACACATGTAGGCGCTGAACGCAGGAAAAATACAGCATGTTGCGTCTGAACCTGCGTTCGGCACCTGCATGCGTTCATGTGAGTACAGCCCCATTGAAAAGAATTGAGTGTGTCTATACCTGCGCTCCCCTGCAGCTGAACGCAGCAAAACAGAACACAGGGGAGCGCAGGTTAAAATGCCTGTGTGTAACGGCCCTTACTTAGTTTGCAGGCCCTCTCCCATTCATTCCAGGCTGTCAATCAAACCATTGCCTGGCGTCTAGGGTAGTTTATTTGAACCATAGCAACCAAGCAGCTGCTGAAGTTTCAAACTGTAGAGCTTCTAAACAAAAAGATAAATCTTTAAAAAAAAATTGCAAATTTTGTCACATGATCCCACTCCATATTATAATTAAAGTTAATATAAAGGTTAAAGGTCAGAGACTAACACCACACACACAGCTGTTCCTCTACCTGCATTTAAACACCCAGAAATATGTCCACAATATCATTTTATTATTCACAATTATTGTTACTCAAGAGTTGTAATGTAGACATATTTGGCTACCACAAGATCGGTGTGGAGACTTAGGAGCCTGATTTGTTATGGATAGGATTGCATATAAATCACTAATGTAAACAAAACAGCCCTTTTTACGCACACGCCTACACAGGTGAAACGAGGCTTGAAACGCAATTGCGTACCAATTGCACAGAGCATACGCACAGCTGACTCTCTCACCTCGCACTTATAAGGGCGAATACTTAAGCAGCGCTAATAATACCCGGGAGAAAGGGCCAGTGTTAGCTCGCTAAATATAGAAGCATGCAGTGGCTTTCCGTTCTGCTCAAAGGCTCAGGTCACAACTTCTCAGCTGTTTCAGCGCTTGGACACGCGAGGAAGGTTATCACAACTCTTTACTCAAACTACATCAAGCCCAGTCCTTTCTCACGTCAATTGTCGGCATCCAACCAGCGAGCTCGGCAATACTCTGGGCTCTGTGGTAACGCCCACTTAAAAGACCGATCCCTCTTCAGACCACGCCCAATAACTTTTCGCACACTTTCCCAGAAGTTCACACCTTTTGCCACGCCCAGAGGTAATTCTTTTTTAACAGGTGCCCCAAGCTGTCGCTTTACGTCTTTGCCTCACAGCTCTTGCTTCTCTTCCTCACCATCTCCAGGGCCTAAGTTTTATTCTTCAATGGCTTCCAGTGACAAACTCGACTTGAATTCACCTACCATCACCTGGAAAGAGGCAAAAAGTGAGTAACAAATGGCTATTGAAGCATTTTAACCTATTCCATTTTATTTGAGATTTTATGTTGTACAACAATCTACATTATATGTACAGGGTCAGACTGGGGGATGTGATATGCGCTCCACTTACGATTTTCAGGAGGCCACACCCCCAACTAAACCAGTAAGGAATACCGGCAATTTCATGTATAAATACCCCCAGAATTCATAGTCGGATGGCACAGAGGTAATTCCATGTCTAAATACCCCCAGAATTCATAGTAGGATGGCACAGTGCAATTCCATGTCTAAATACCCCCAGAATTCATAGTAGGATGGCACAGTGCAATTCCATGTCTAAATACCCCCAGAATTCATAGTAGGATGGCACAGTGCAATTCCATGTCTAAATACCCCCAGAATTCATAGTAGGATGGCACAGTGCAATTCCATGTCTAAATACCCCCAGAATTCATAGTAGGATGGCACAGTGCAATTCCATGTCTAAATACCCCCAGAATTCATAGTAGGATGGCACAGTGCAATTCCATGTCTAAATACCCCCAGAATTCTTAGTAGGATGGCACAGTGCAATTCCATGTCTAAATACCCCCAGAATTCATAGTAGGATGATAGAGTGGAAATTCCATGAATAAATAACCACAGAAATCACATAAGGATGGCACACTGTCAATTCCATGTACAGATACGCCACATTTCATAATAATTCCACAAGGTAGTGTTATAAATTTGATTTGTTTCCTTGCCTGCCTTCTTTCTTTCTTCACTGATAGTCTTGGGGGTGGGTGGAGAGGAGGAACCTGCAGCAGCACCACTGTCTGCCATCCATCCAGAGTCCTGGACAATATGAACTAACATTGGCACCCCTTTTCCACTGCTGCAATTGGCTGTCATTTCTCCTGCCTGCACACTCTCTCAAACACCCCCCCTGCACTCTCTGAAACCCCCCTGCACTCTCTGAAACCCCCCCTGCACTCTCTCAAGTCACCCCCCCTCCCCTGCACACAGTCCCGGGGCCTAGGGCGGCAGAGAGCTGGGGGAGGCAATGCAATGGAGGTGAGCAGTGGGGCTCACACTCTCAAAGGGGAAGTGAGGTGCAGATGTCCTAAAGCTGGCAGGCACGGCACTGACACCCGCGCGCTGCTTCTGACATCAGCAGGTGTGCTGCCCTACAGGAAAACGTGGAGCTCCACTCTGGTATTCTTTGCATCCCGCCTGGCGTGATGCAATTTGGTGTGAAAAGAAGTGGCGGGATAGCATCCCGCCGCATCCCACCCCAATTCAAGCACTGTATATATGAAATTAAAAAAGGAAAAAAACTGGACTTTTGCTGAGAAATTTTAATGAAGACATTTCCTTCCTCATCCGAGCAGCTTCTTCAGTTCAACTGACAGGTGTGAGGAGTTTTTGGCATACAAACGCTTTCACTAATCTAATCACAATGGCACATTGTAAGAGGTTTTGATTCTGTATAGTTACTGTGATAGGATTACCAATGTGTCATGCAACTCCTAGACACAGGTGTTACTTGTAAGAGTACTTGCATGAATGGATGTGTGAAGTCTTCTGAAACCAGCGGGGCGCAGATGTGAGAACAGCATTGTATGTAGCAAACAGGTGGTGTTGAAAGTCTCCACCTCTGTTCAGGGATGGTTTCTCCATGTTGACATGAATCGCCTATTTCACACCTCTTTCAAACCTCTTTCAAACCAGCGGTCTTATTTATCCAAGATTTGGACCTTGCTATCTTCAAAGTAGTGTCCCTTGTCTTTTAGGTGTAGAAAGACAGCTGAGTCTTGCCCTGTAGAGTTCTCTCCTATGATGATCCATTTGCTTGGTGAGCAGTTGTTTTGTCTCCTCAATAATCCAAGTAGAAGGAAGAGGAACTCCAGCAGTATTACTTAGGGATGCACCGAATCCACTATTTTGGATTCGGCCGAACCCCCGAATCCTTCCCGAAAGATTTGGCCGAATACCGAACCGAATCCGAACCCTAATTTGCATATGCAAATTATGGGTGGGAAGGGGAAAACATTTTTTCCTTCCTTGTTTTGTGCCAAAAAGTCACGTGATTTAGCTCCCTGGCCCTAATTTGCATATGCAAATTAGGGTTCGGCCAGGCAGAAGGATTCGGTCGAATCCAAGTCATGCTGATAAAGGCCGTATCCTGGCGAATCCCGAACCGAATCCTGGATTTGGTGCATCCCTAGTATTACTGCTAACTACTTTTTATTCCAGGCAGTGGAAATCACATGTTTCGGGTTCAATACCCTTTATCAAGTGAATAAGGACCATTAACACATTAGTCAAGCCAAATTAACTTTAATTGGACTATATAAATTATTTGGATCTTGTTTCCTTCAGTCTGGGAATTCATAATTATAGCAAGCAGACAGGAGCCATTTTGTGGACACTGTTATTAAGGCAAGCCTTGTATCATTTCAAAATCTTGTTTGTGCACCAGAATGGGGGACCCAGTGTCCATCCCCATGTCCTGGCTACACAATTATATGGTTGAGAACTGGGGGAATGTGTGGGGAGCTGTGGCATCTAGGAAGTGCTGAATGGAAAGTGAAAGTAATTATCTGCCCTGCCTCTATGCCTAAGGCATAGAGGAGTGGCAGACAAAATATTTGATTGACAGCTGAGATTTTTAAATGAGCTTAAAACACCTACTGAAATTGGATTTCATGTTTAATTTGAAAAGGACTTTTATTATACAGACTTTTGTGTCTGGGTGACAGGTCCACTTTAAAACTCCTATGCACTTTGACCTATACAACATAATGCAGTCTGGGTAATCAATTTAAAGAGAAATATACCAACACATTTTACAACATTGGTATGTATATGCACTTTGACCTATACAACATAATGCATTCTGGGTAATCAATTTAAAGAGAAATATATCAACACATTTTACAACATTGGTATGTCCAATGTTGTAAAATGTGTTGGTATATTTCTCTTTAAATTGATTACCCAGAATGCATTATGTTGTATAGGTCAAAGTGCATATGAGTTTTAAATGGGAGCACGTGTTAATGGTCCTTATTCACTTGATAAAGGGTATTGAACCCAAAACATGTTGTGATTTCCACTGCCTGGAATAAAACGTTTTGTTGTAATACTGCTGGAGTTCATCTTCCTTTTACTATACTTGGATTAGTTGCAGCACAGAACAACTATTAAAGGGGTGGTTCACCTTCAAGTTAACTTTTAGTATATTGTAGAAGGGCCAATTCTAAGAAACTTTTCAATCGGTCTTCATTATTTATTTTTCATAGTTTTTTAATGATTTGCAGTTTTCTTCTGTTTCTTTGCAGCTTTCAAATGGGGGTCACTGACACCATCTAAAAACAAATGCTCTGTAAGGCTACAAATGTATTGTTATTACTACTTTTTATTACTTATCATTCTATTCAGTCCCTCTCCTATTCATATTCCAGTCTCTCAAATTAGTGCAGGGTTGCTAGGGTAATTTGAACCCTAGAAACCAAATTGCTGACACTGCAAACTAGAGAGCTGCTGAATAAAAAGCTAAATAACTATAAAACCACAAACAATAACAAATGAAAACCAATTGCAAATTGTCTCAGAATATCACTCTCTATATTATACTAAAAGTTAACTCAAAGATGAACAACCCCTTTAAGGAATTGGACGCATATCATTTGGAAAAGCTGTGCTGACCACCATCCCTCTCTTCCATTTGTCTCCCCAATGTAAAGGTCACTGCACTCCTCGCTACACTGGACTGTGGATACCACATTGCTTTTGTTTTTCTTTAGGAGCTGGTTTATTTGTGTGTACCAGTTTTTGTCTCGATGTGTTGCTACATTTGAAAATAACAGGGAAGTTGTGTTTGTTGAAAATCCTTGGATAGTGGGTAATGACAGGAAGCTATAACCACGGGCACTTGGATAAAATTGCTTTATTCTTCAAAAAGGCAATGAACAGGTACCTTACAAGAAACCTAGAACTTCACCTTGACGTGTCTAGTCACCTGACGCGTTTCGTGCCTCTCTTTGGCACTTCATCAGAGGTTGTTGAAAATCCTCCTGAGTTTCTTCCGACACTCTTGCTACGTATGGGATGACTTTATTTCACCTTGGACTTTCAGACTTTCATTGTCCTTGGACTTTGTAACAGTTGCCACACATTCCGCCCTGTGGTGGAGAGTTCTAATGACACCCAGTTTGTGTTCCAGCGGATGGTGGAAACAGATATTCATCCATATAAGTGGGTTTCCTTTATAACTCTGTTTTCAAGTTACCCCCCCCCCCTTGGATGCATATCAAAAAGGCCAAAAATGCAAGTTTGTTCCTGTGGACATCTTCCCTTGTGATCTTGATGTTATTGTCCACTGAATTAATTCCATTCATGTAACTTTCACAAGTAACACAAGTATCACAGTAACTTCACAAACAGCAATGTGAATTTCAGATGTCGCCTCTCTGAACAGTTACAATGTGTCCTTGTGATTGGATTGTCTGTATGCTGAGAACTCCCCACACGGTCAGTTGAACTGAAGAAGCTGCTAAGATGAGCAGTGATACGTCTTCTTTACATTTCTCAGCAAGTCCAGTTGTTTTATTAGATATACCATAACCCGGATGAATGAAAATCTTCATAGTCATTACACATATATAAATATTTATTTGTATGTTTTAGTAATGTTCTTTTAATATTTGTGTGTATATATGAGTAATATAGGAGTGTTTATTATTAATCCCATGTATTTATATATCGCCAACATATTTCATAGCGCTGTAATGTAATTATACAACTTAATCACATGAAGTGTATACATAGAACATATGGAGTTACATACATCACAATCAATACTAGTACAAAAGATGAGTAATGCCCTGTGCAGAAAGAGCTTATAATCTAAGGGGAAGGGAATAATACTCAAGGAGTAGAAGTGGGCAAGATCAGAATTAAGTGGGGAGAGACGTGGTACTGTATGTTGTATTGCATTTGGTAGTTAAGCAGAGTGAGGGTAGGATTCACTAAATAAATGTGTTTTTTTAAATGGGGAGTGGGATACGGGGCGGCATCAAGGAATGCCGCTGGTTACAAAATTTTTTTCTTATCTCAAAATTGTTACAAAGTATCTTAGTTGCACCTGTTAGCTGTTCTGGGCTCTCTGCCAAAAGCCAATGAAGTCAGAATCTTTGTTTCTTTTTCTGTCTGTTCAGTGTAGAAAAATAGGGACTTTCCAGTACAAATGAGGGACTGCAGGTTGAGCTGTCAAAAGAGGGACTGTCCCTCCAAAAAAGGGACAGTTGGGAGGTTTAGGTTGGGCAGCTTGCCGCCCCCTAAAATCCTGCCGCCCTAGGTCAAGGCCTAGGTGGCCTCTCCACAAATCCGGGCCTGTGTAGGCATTGTAACTACACAAAAGCCTGGCCTTTGCCCACAATTTACAGAGTTAGGCTCTGGTTTCAGACTTTATTGGGTTAGATCTGCAAATTCGGACTAAATTCATCACCATCATTACCATGAAAGTGTATGATCTAACTACAGCTTAATATGACTACATGGGGACACCCTAGTTGCACTGATTGGCTTGCTGGCAATCATTGGGTGACAGTGAAGGTTGGACCATTCAGTTGTAGGTTGGAAACTCTGCTTTTGTTGTGATTTGAACTTGCCAGTTGCAAAGTGTATAAAAGCCACTAGGGGTCCTTCACAGTACAGTGTATGGTTACACGTATCACCCATGGATGTGCCCTGCTACTGTAAAATATTTAAACAAATAAAATGACTGCTGCTGTTCTCATGTCTGGTTACTTCTTTGGTACAAGGTTTCTTAGTTAAAGGAAAACTATACCCCAAAAATGAATTTTTGAGCAACAGATGTGTGCACTGTTGGATCCTAGGATCCCAGGAGGCTGTCCTTATTTTTTAAAATGGCAATTTTCTATTTATGATTACCCAATGGCACATGCTACTAACAAAGTGTATTATTATGAAAATGGTTTATTTACATGAAGCAGGGTTTTACATATCAGTTGTTTTATGCAATATCTGTTTATAGAGACCTACATTGTTCGGGGGGTATAGTTTTCCTTTAACTAAAGTTATTTTTATTTTATTTTTTATCATGGTGAACTCCAAAGACCCATGAAGCAAGAAATGACTTTTTGCTATCTCATGTCCAGCCTGTGGTCCTCCGGCTGTCGTAGAATTCCAAGGGCATATCTCAAATCCTAAAATCTATAAGAGCCTTGTTAATCTGTGTTGATCTTGCCTGATCCTTATCCTGATTGCTGCCTGTCCTGACTCTTGCCTATATTTTGACTTCTTCCGGATCCTTATTTGTACCCTCCACTTTTGTATTACGACACGGCCTGTGACATTGACTACACTCCTGCCTCTATTTTGTACTGCGCTGCTTGATTTGGTATTCTGATTCTGTGGCTGTGACCTGAACTATGCTCCTGTCTCTGTTGTGTACTGCACTGCTCATCTTGGTATTGAGTTGGCCTTTCCTTTGACTAGGCTCCTATTCTCCTTTCCAGTTGTAATTACGGTTCCCTAGCTTGCCCAGAGTTCTTTCCTTGGTCCTCTTAAATTAAGACCTGGAGGCATCCAAGTAGCGGTGGGCTCCTCCCAAAGCAGAACAGTGAGCCGTGACTGGACTTTGGGGTTTACTCTGGGTTTGGGAGGCCAAACTTCACAAACATAATTATCATGTGAAATAGAAGAACTGCTGCCTGTATTAGCTGAGCAGTAACATTTCAGCTTGGCATCGGTCTTGATTTAGCCTGGAGAGGGAAAGTGAACTAAAGGAGAGTGAACTGCTAATACAGGGGTCCCCAACCTTTTTTGGCCCGGTGACCGGTGTAGTGTCAAATTTTTTGCAAGAACCCGGAGGGTCCAATTCTCTGGTGCTCCAGCGTCCAATTCTGGCGTGGCTGGGGTAGCAAGTAGGCTGGTGGGGATCTGCGCTAGGCTCAGTCCACTGCAATCTGATTGTCATTGCCACCGCTGGCCCGACGTTTGGGGGACACCTGTGCTAATGGCCTAGGTGGCAATGATAATCAGATTGCAATGGACTGAGAACCATTGTCATTTCGACCCACTTTCCCCCAGCCTTGAATAAAGCTCACAGCCAGTTCTGATAAGTTACAGTGGCTTTGATACTATGACCTCCTGCAGTTAAAGCCGTTACTGCCTGTGAAATGTCAATACTCTTCTACCTTCTACCGTCTGCTGCCTGCTTGAATCTGCCAGTTTAGATCAGAATATAGCCAAGAATCCGAGTGGCTGCCTTTCATGCACAGACTGCTGTTGTAGGTTTTCTGTGAAGAGCAGACAGGCCAACCATTCTAAAAGAAACACAGCTTTTAGACTAGGGAAGGGGAAAATAATTACAGACTATTATTGTTGAAAATAAAGACCTCACTGAAAAGTTCTGCAGTTGAATTGAGGGTTGTCAAGAATGTATATCTGTGAACAAACGATGCATGATTCTAATTTAGTTTCCTGTTCTATTCTGTTAAAGGAGAACCAAACCCATACTTTAAAAAAAAAAAAAAAAACCCTACCCTGCTCCCCCCCACAGCCTACTCGCTACCCAGGCAAATGTTCCCAACTTTTTACTTGCCTTTTGCAGCAGATTCAGGTGTCCGAGTTCACAGCAGCCATGTTCTTCTTTGGTAATCTTTGTGTCTTCTTTTGGCTCTTAGGAGATTCCTTTGAGTTTTGGCACATGCGCAGTTTGGAACCGGAAATTTGCTCCAATTGCGCATACTCCAAAATGCTGTACAATTACCGAAGAAGATGGCTGCCATGGGATGAGGGGGGGGGAGGTCTATGGAAGGTGCTTTTTTTTTTTTTTTTTTTTTTTTTTTTTTTTTTTTTTTTTTGGTTCTTTTAGGGAAGGTTTATTTTTAATCTAAAAGGCAATATTCCAGTGAAATCGCCTTCAGCAATAGCATTTTTAGGGGGGGTGGGTAAAGGGATTATCCCGCAATCCCTAAGCAAAATGCTTAAAAGGTGTACATTATCAAATAATTCATTTATATTGGCCAGACCATTAGAACACAAATGTAACTCCCACTAGTTCCCCATTACAAATAAGCAGGTCTTTATCAGATAAATTCTGTATCAAGAACAGTTCAATGGCAGAGGTGTCTGCATTAACCCTTGCTATTCATGTTTACCCTTAAATCTTTTCCTAGCCGCAGAATCTTCCAGCGGAATTGTACGCAGCCATTTTCCGCGATCTCTGCAAGCTGACTGGGAGATCGGCATTTCTGCGCATGTGCGGTTGGAACAGTTTGCCAGTTTGCGCATTTGCACATGCACGAAATTACACGGAAATAACAGATCTACCAGTTTGCTTTCTAATTTTGCAGATGATACTAAATTGTGCAGAACTATAGGTTCCATGCAGGATGCTGCCACTTTGCAGAGTGATTTGTCTAAGCTGGGAAACTGGGCAGCAAACTGGAAAATGAGGTTCAATGTTGATAAATGCAAGGTTATGCACTTTGGCAAAAATAATATAAATGCAAGTTATACACTAAATGGCTAGGCCGGTAAAATACCGGCCGGGTGGCAACCCTACTTGCATACAAATAATTTGTAACTATGTGTTAATGGTAAAATAAAGTAGCTAGAAATGTTGTACATGATGTTTTGGTCTTCTGTACCAGCCCAAGGAAACCCCAGCCCTTTAGCAGTAAAGATCTGTGTCTCCAAAGATGCCCCAGTAGCTCCCCATCTTCTTTTCTGCTGATTCACTGATTCACATGCTCTGTGCTGCTGTCACTTACTGAGCTTAGGGATTGACGCACAGTATATTGAATACCCAGTTTATATTGTATAAGGCTAATTAGTAATACAGATAATTTAATACATGGCAGCTCAGAAACCAGTGCAACCACTGCTTATATTACAGGCCAACCTAATTTTCTGCTTGATAGTTTGTGGGGACCCCTAAGCTTAGCTTCTCAACAGCTGCTCACAGCCCACTGCTTGTTTTTCTTTTGCCTTAGTTAATTTGTATGGCTACATTTTGTCCAAACGTTTGGTATAGACTGGCACTTTTTTCCTTTGAAATGTACACTACTCCAATGAAATCTTTTCACCGTTCAAGACTTAAACAAACACTTTCTATTTTATTTTTCCTATACAGGTTACTTAAAGGGCCTTAACAACAAGCAAAAGAGGGACCATTACAGCGTCAAAGATTTTATCAAATTGAATCAAATACCTGTTTGGAAAGACACTGCTAAAAGTGAGTCCGGAATGATCTAGAATAGATTTTTACTAGATTCTTCATTTTTTTTGTTTTTCTTCTTTTTTTGAAATTGGATCTTCATCATAGACTTGGTGAAAGCCTTTCATTTAAAATTTGACAAATTTTTTTAAAACTTAAACATTTTACTACCTGTCACTTGATTGTGAAGCAAAATCTATAACTTTATCTGGCCCCATGACTTGCTGTTCATACCCTTTCCTTCCATGCTCTTACCTTCTCCTTTCTACCCACTTTAATGATCAGGTTTGTATATTTATTTTTGCTTAGCTCTGAAACTGTTAAAGGACAAGGAAAGTGTAAAATAGAATAAGGCTAGAATTGCTGTATTTTGTATACTAAACATAAACATGAACTTACTGCACCACAAGCCTAATGAAACAAATGATTTATCCTTTCAAAGTTGGCCACAGGGGGCTGTCATCTTGTAACTTTGTTATACATCTTTGTCTGACACTGGCACTGCACATGCTCAGTATGGTCTGCTTGAGTTCTGCATGGCTGGTAAGTAAGGTAGGGGCTCCCCCTGCTGTTCATAAGTGATTGTTTCCCTGCCAGAAGCACTAAATGAAGGGAGAATTTCACTGCATACAGTCAGGTTTCTTATAAAAACGGAACACATTTTAAAATTAAAGTATATTGGAGATAGATTTCTTTTTCATTAAAGAAAGTAAAATGGGATTTTATTTCTTTGCCTTTCCTTGCCCTTTAAGGTGCCTTGTATCCCTATACATGTTCAAAAAGTGTATATTCTAGAGCTGCTGAAAATTATTTCCACTAATGCATCAAATTGTAAGAAATAGAATCTGCAGCTAGTCAGCTAATGTATGGGTCCTTCCAACAGTCCTGGCTGAAAGATAGCTGACAGAATCCAGGGTGGTCTGGAACTGGAAGAATGTACACAGAGATGCCAGACTGCAGGGTAGAAGTCCGCTTTATCCCTAGCTGTTTTCTCTTCCCCCTTCACTTCCCATTCCTGTGCACATAACCTTTCTCATTTCTCCACCCAGTGCTTAGCTGCTAATGCTTATTAAAATGAACATTTAACATCACCTGAATGTATGAAACAACATTACAGGCAGGTTTGAAAATGCCATTGGCCTGAATCGCTGTAGGTGTGATCCAGCTGTTTGGTCCACACCTCCAGTTGGGGAAACTGACTATATCTGATTATGTGATAGATGCCCTCCTGGGCAGAACTACTGTGGGTGTGGTGGGTGCTACTGCACCTGGGCCCGCAAACCACATGGCCTATTCGATGTATGCATGAGCGCCAATCCAGCATAAAAATTGGCTTCATGGCTTGCACCCAGGACCAACAAGTTCCGTTACTGGGTGCACTTTAAAGAGGTTCTGCACCAAAAGGTTTCTTTTTTTGCGTAATGTGTAATTCTAAGCAACTCTCCAAAATATTGCCATTTAAAACGGTTTCAGAACCTTTTGTAAATGTAATTGAAGTAAAATACTAACTGAATTGTCCGATAAATAGGTAGAAACAATAGAATTCCACCTGTATCTGACAATTTGGCACTAAGGGGCAGATTTACTAAGGGTCGAATTTCAAATAGAAAAAAATTAAAAATTCGACCATCAAATTTTTTTTAAAGGCTATTTTCAAGCGAAGATGGGTCAAATAGGTCAGTTTTTGATTGACTTAAAATTGTTTGAATGCATCGTTCAATTCTAACGATTTTGGCCAAAATCCATTGATTTTTCCAGAACTCTCTGTAAAGGTTCTGGGAGGTCCGCCATAGACTAAAATAGCAATTCGGCAGCTTTAACGTGGCGAAGTCACGAATTCGAAGCTTTTTAAAAAGACAGTACTTCAAAATTCTAATTTTTTGCATTTAATCAAATCAAAATTTTTTGGGCTATTCGATAGTCGAAGTAGCCAAAAATTACTTCACAATTCAATTTTTTTTTAAACTCTAATTCAATTTGAATTTACACTTCGACCCTTTAATGTGCCCCTAACAGTGGCTGATGTTTAGGTGCCTTCAAGGGCGCCCAATCAAAATTGTCCGGCGAGCCTAATCAACGAGCCTACAGATATTCAAATCTTCTGCCAATAGCGGTTGGCTTCTCTCACCATGGATGCACCAATAAACCAATATCTGGTGTATCTATGGTTACCTTAACTCTTGGCTCTAGCATGAGCCACGTCTCCCTCGGCTTGTTTAATTGGCTTTTATTAGCTGGCTTGCAGCATTGTTTCAGCAGTACTGAAAATGTAATCGGACAGATTTAATCATTCAACTCATTCAAAGCTTGTAATGAACATGTCAATTGAAAAGTTGCTCAATTAATTTTCTTTCACTATACAAAATTATATTTTAACTGAAGAAGCACTTGAAATTTTAGAAAATGGTTGAATAAAAAATACAAGTTGATGACTATTTAGTGGGGGTGACTTGCCACTTTAAATACCTGTCATAGAGGATGTTTAAATGCGTTTTCATGCAAAAATACATAATTAATGCTGATGTTTAAAAATATTTGAAACAAGGACACAGTAAATCCCTTTAAACCTCTTTATTTTAAATTATGTAAAATGTAATCTTTCCTTTCGAGGATTCCATGGCAGATGGAAGAGCAATTTAATTTTAAGAGCTGTAGTTTGATTTTTTTTTTTTTTTTTTTTTTTTTTTTTTTTTAGTGTTTGCAACACTTTTCTAACTGGTGTCACTAACTGACACGTTTATAGAAGTATACATGCCAGTTTGTCTGACTGTGTTCCTTCCAAAAAAAAAAGTAGAAGTGGATGGTGTCTATTCACTACAATGGATATCTTGCTTTTCACATATAAGTAGGGTTGGCAAATTTTCCGGAAAAATTTCCAGCCTTTTTTTGTCCTTTCTCCACTATTTTAATATTGGCATCAGGCACCTGTTTTGCTGGGCAGGCTGGTAAAGTACCATCCAGTTTGCAACCCTAGTTATATACACGCATGCACCAACACCCTTTTGAACCATGCGTCCAAATGTTTTAATGCCTCCGATTATCAAATTATGAATAATATCAGTGTGGGAAATAAATTGTTAAAATGACCATCATTATAGTGAGGCTTGTAAAAAGAAGTTACTTTATAGGGGTTTTTGTCAGTTTGTGACCTATTGTAACACAGTATTTTCTTTACCCTACAGAAGCGAACACCAAACAACCGGAGGAGGGGAAGTATGCCAAGAACAAAGCTCTGAATGAGAAAATCTCCCTTTTTAGAGGAGACATAACAAGATTGGAAGTTGATGCCATTGTCAATGCAGGTAAATAGCATTAATGCTTTCAGGTTCAATACAGGGTGAGAAAATGACAGTGAAGGTAGGAACATGCGCTAATACTGGCTAAAGCTATTATTATTCTGTATTGATCTTGGAAATGTGTTTTTTTTTTTTTTTTTTTTTTTTTAAAAGCAAAGTGTTCTAGCATAGACGATCAAAGTCCACCACCAGTTAGTCATATTATTCACAGGACAATTAAGTGGTGCTAAGCAAATATGATGAGAAAATGTGAACCTTAATATTGTCTTTGGGATCCACATTCTTTTCCACCGTAGATCACAATATAATGGGAAGACGCCATCAGATTTCTGTGTCTGTGCAATTAGCTGCTTTCATTTTGTCCTAGATTTAAAGGTTGTGACTGACTGCTCTGTTTTCATGAAGGATCAATTTTATTTCATGTATAGATGATATATGGAAACTTCCAAACCTCACAGGTTCCTTACGTTTTTACTAAAAGCTTAGTTTGTTCCAAAAAAATAAGGATAAACTATATTAAGATAAAGAGGCCTGAGAAAAGAGAAAATGAGTTAAAGTCAAGAGGAGGGAGGGAAAGGAACAAGGGAGAACCTCTCGTTAGCCAGCTGTCAGGAGATAAATTGCATCTTGTATGTTGCTGCACCACTGACATCCATTACATTTGGGGACTGCTCTTCAAGCAACAGCATCTCTCCCTGGGACTGACACTGTAACAAAGCCCACTCCTATTTCCCTGTGATTTTATTAACCAGTTATAGCAGTTTTATTCAGGAGATTGAGGGAAAGTGGTAAAAAATCAATGCATGTTTTTCATGCATCGATATTTTTATCAAGAATAACTCTGAAAATCTTTCATGAAAGGGAGAGCCATTGTGATTTCTACTTTTGTTCATCTGTGTCTTTGAGAATCTGAGCTAAAGTAATGTATGTTAGGAGAATATAAATGAAAGGGACCTAGCCACTGTGGTTACAGACAGTTAGGCAAGAACTTACAGCTTTAATTAATTAATTAATTAATTAATTAATCAGAACAGTGATTAATATATATTAATAGTAGTTGGTAGTAACACAGGTTTTGCTTTACAATATTGGAGCAGACTATCTGTATGTGTATTAGGGCTGTACTCCAAGTACCAGGTACCAAATATGCGCTTTTTTTTGTACTTTGTCCTCTTCCAGCCTGAGGCCTAGAATGTAGTATCATTAATACACTCCGTGCTTGACCTTGTCATGTACCTATGACTTTTCTTTGTAAATGGGAATTACCTATGAGGGTAGGGACAGACAGGGAAATTCGGGGAGATTGTCGCCTGCTAAAAACGCCAGGCGACAGAATCTCCCCGAATCTCCCTGTCTGTCCCCAGCCTTACTACTGCCATATTTCTACTTTGGATGAGCAGGTTCTCCAAACTCTCTTTCCATATTCATTATAAATATGGAATCTTTCTTTCACCGTGGTCTAGTTAATGTAATTCGTATAAACTGAGCTAATTATACTTAAAAGGGATCGTTGTTGATTTTTTTTTTTTGTCTTAATCACTTGGTTTTCCCTTAAATTTGTGGGAATGGCTTTATTTGTGCCTTGGTCTTGCAGAAATGTCCTCTTGGTAGCATGGCAATGTTGACTTAATACATTTTGCTAACTATTATAAGCTCCTCAAGGTTCACTTGCTATTGTATGGACATTTTCTTTTTACTTTCTAAAGGCCCTAATATGGGCAGATAGGTTAGATACACAAGTATGATATTTAATATTGTGATTAACTAGAAATGGGGTGCTGATCCTTAGGAACAGTTTAAAGACCCCAATCCTATCAGTATGGTTCATAGAATGAGCATTAAGAAATCTTGATAGCTTAATGTGACAAAGATATGATGCATGTTCTTGCCCCAATTGAACAGCCATACTCCTGTGTTCACATATTATTTATAGTCCTTTAAGATTAGGGCGAAATGCAAAGGCTGATTTCAGCCCCCTACCGTTAGATGAATCCTTTGGTGTTCCTGTCTAGAAACTCTTGGTCAACTTTGGCACAAACTTACTCAGCGGGTTTTGGCTCAAAATGCTAAGTTTTGCGTCTCTTCGCTGAAATCTGCTGAGTGTGTCCATGCTAGATTGGCCTGTTGGTTTCAGCAGGCTGTTTTGGGCCCTGTCTGGCCGAGCCTAAGGCCTGACAAAATGAGCATTTATTTATCTCTGGCTACTTAACGGTGAAGATGGCTTAAAATTATTTTGCTGGGCCCTTATAAATGTAGTGTTGGAATCCATGGTGGTGCAGCAGTGACACCCGTCACTCGGTATGCTGGGACGCCCACAATCTTCTGATGCTCGTTCCTGGTGCACTTGTGTTTTTACTCATTCAAGAGCTGCACAGTGACGCCATCACAAAAGGCACAAAATTTGAAAGTTGATTATTAGAGACAGGAGGGTGAGCTGTGACCGGAGTCTTGGCCCTTCTCTGCATTTTGGGAGTCCAGGTGTGACATGTAGTTGGTATCAGTTGTGACCCTCTGCTCTAAAGTAAGAACATCCAACTTTTAGGATAGGGAGTTCTGCATTGTCCAGTCCATGTGGTTCTTTGTGAAGTACAGGTCACAAACTTAGGTTTCTTGAATCCAACGTTTCAGTTCCTTAATGGAACTTTCTTCAGCAAAAAAACGATCAAGTGCACAGGGAGACATTTAAAAAAAAAAAAAATGCCCATTTTGCGCCACTCTGTAGGCAACCAATACAGAGTGGAACGATCTTGCACACTGAACAAAGTGTTTTAGTGATATAGCCAAATCAGTGTATATTGTACAGTCCTACCCGCAACTACACCATATTTTTAAGCCCACAGAGATAAAACTACTTTATTGCAGAACCTGGGTGTATTACTCCGTGGGAGTGTCCTAAACCCCGTCCAAGGTCCTAGAGTGGTGGGGATTGCTCACTGAGCTGGACATGGGCAGTGTCTCTCGCATTACAGGCATGCCCCTATGTATTCCAGGGCTCAGTGCTTGGCAACACTTGAAGCACTTATACTTGGACAGCACAATCTGCTGGTCAGTTTGCATTCCACCGCCAACCAACACACATCATCTATAATCAAATGTATAGCTATATCTATAATAGTATGTATAGCTATAATCATAGCCCTATCTATTATCATATCTATAATCCTATTGATATCTATAATCCTATCTATAACTGTATCTATATGTATCTCTATGATCGTATCTATAATTATAGCTATAATCATAGATATATCTATAATCTTATCTATAAAAAAAATAAAAAAAAAATACAAAATTCTCTTCTCTCCAGTTTCAGAGCTGCATGAGACTTTGCTTTCCCTTTATTTTCTCTTTTCCTTTTTTTTTTTAAATACTTTTATTTAATCCTCTCCTATGAATCAATGCTTTTTTCAAAGTTGGAAAGCTCTCATGCTGGCTTTTAAGGATTGTGCAGTGACAAATTAATTTTCTGAGCTGGGCATTTATTAGCCTTAAGTACTCTGCACACTGGCACACCTTCTTGTTTGTTTTAAGATGCACAAACCTCGATTTTTATTTTTCCTTGGGTAGAGGGCAGCGTACACACTGGGTAACCTCTACCTCCCCTTCTTCCCTCTCTCATAAATCACCCTGTTTATTAAAAGAATAAAGAGCTGTTGTCTGTGCTCCATAAATCTGCTTTCTTTCCTTTTGGAAACCCATATGCGCTCAATTCATATGTACAAGTCCAGAGCATGAATATAATACCTGTCCATTAAATTTGTTTTGACCTGATTAAAGTCATTAACTGTGAATAATTATCGCCTCTTCATTCTGATGCTGAGCTGATATAATGCAAACGGCCTCATCCTTACCATGGTTGAGAAGTGTTTGCAAGGCGATTGGTTTCAAAAGAGTGTTCTTCCTTAATAAATCAAACCTGTGCATGCTCTTACGGCCGAAATAAGTGTTTTTTAATACATGAACATATGCATTTTTCCTTGGCGAATTGTGCACAAACACAAAAGCAGTTTCTGCTAAATTACTCTAATGTTGCAGAGAGCCTGGCATAATCAGTTTAAATCAAGTTCAGCAAATAGAATGAGTTCACCCAAAGAAAAAAGACATTTGTGTAAAGGTTCCTTGTAAATGAAGATGATTTTTAAGATGCTGATATTGCTAAATGGTTATGTTGACCCGCAGTAATTAAGAACCTGCTTTAAAAAGCAAACAAATTTCCATGTGTGGGATAATCGCTTTTTTACATGTAGAAATATAAGATTTTCTTAATGACAGTTGTGCAGCAAGCAGTTTTCCAAAGCATATCTCCACATTTTCCTTCCCACAATGCAGTGTTTTCCCCCTAGAATTTCCGTATCATTATGGGCCCACATCAGGTTGTGCTACCTGATATGCGCTATTGTGAATGAATCCTGAATAAGTGCACTTGTGCACCTGTGGGTCTGGCACATTGCAAGTTAATCAGAATGCAAAGAACGGTGTTTTGCTCGCACAAAAGTTGCATACATGCACAAAGTTGCGTCATGAGTGCCTCATGAGGATGTAAATAAAGCTTATAATTCGTGCTGTAGAGTCCTGCACAGGTCCATTTTTTGCAACCAGTACGTGACCCATACTTGCAATCCGCAACCCACATTCTTACCAGCTTGGACCCGCTACCTGATCCCGATGTAAGTACCTTATCCCCGGTCCCTCAACCCACTGACCATCAAGAATCAGGAAGAAGTGTTGTCATTGTAACCGGAAGTGACATCATCAAAAGTAGGCGTGATCAGAAAAAATGAGTAAATATCGCTATTGAGAAGACCCGCAACCCGCAGTACCACCGACCCCTGTCTATGCCCGGAACTTCTACCTGCAGGGTACCGCAGGTTTTTGTTGGTAACGTGCGGGTCAGTGCGAGAACACTGACCTGGTTCGCTTTTTCCAAAAATTTGTTAAATGCCAACAATTCGCAGAAATGCGTCGAAGTCAATGGGTAGCAAATTTATTTTTTTGACATGACAAATTGAGCTACAATTTTTTGATGCAAGACCTTTTTTTCACCTATTAGTCAATGGGCGTCCTTTTCAGGACAAAAATATCGCTCATCACAACACTAAAAGGGATTCTGTCATGGGAAAAAAAAAATTTTTTTCAAAATGCATCAGGTATCGTGCTGTTCCAGAAGAATTCTCCACTGAAATCCATTTCTCAAAAGAGCAAACCATTTTTTTTATTTTTTTTTTTCATATTTCATTTTGAAATCTGACATGGGGATAGACATTTTGTCAATTTCCCAGCTGCCCCATGTTATGTGACTTGTGCTCTGATAAACTTCAATCATGCTTTACTGATGTACTGCAAGTTGGAACACCCAGCAGCCTAACAAAAGAACAATGAGAAGGTAACCAGATGCAGCTGAAAAATTGACAAAATGTCAGATTTCAAAACTGAATATGAATAAATCTGTTTGCTCTTTTGGGAAAGCGATTTTGGTGCAGAAGTCTACTGGAGCAGCGCTATTAACTGATGGGTTTCCATTTAAGTAAACAAGTATTGCTAATAACATCAGTGCTCCAGTAGTGCTATTGAGTAGAGTAGTGATCCCCAACCAGTGTCTTATGTGAAACCTACTGTTCTTCGACCCCTTGGATTTTGTTGCACGTTGGCATAAAGCAAGTGCTTGGTTTTTTGAATCCCTGGCTTGAAAGCAAGCATAAAAACCATGTTTGTTGAGCCTCTTCACATAGAGACTACTAAATAGCCAATTCTAGCCCATATTTGGCACCCCTGAGAACTTTCTGAATATGAATGTTGCTCTCCAACTCTTATTTTCACCTTTTGAATGTGGCTCATTGGTAAAAAGGTTGGGGACCCCTGGAGTAGACTACAGAATACATACAATCCAAACTGGAGCATAGACACCCCTATATATAAAGGTTACAAATAAGATGTTTTAATGGAAAAAATATTCGCAATGTGAAAAGTTATAGCTTTGAATAAAAAAATTCCTTTGTATTATGATTTTATGTAGCTTTTGCAAACCCAGAAACTAGTTGTTTGCTCCAAAAGATTGACGCCTTCAAGCATGTCCTAAAGGTAAGTAAAATTTGCAATGCATTACGTTTAAGAAAGAATATTACATTGCAAAATGAGAATTTTTATAGTTTTTTTTTTTTTTTGCAAGTTTTTTTACATTCAAAACAAACAAAAATAAATATGTTAAGAATCATCCTTGACTCCAAAAATCAGACTGCAGAGAATTAGATGTGCTTCTATCCATGCAGAGTGCCTTAACTGCAACACCATTCAAAACAAAGAAAAAAAAAATTAAAACACACATTCTGAAAAGTAAAACTACTGTTTAATGAGGTTAGCCTGTAATATAAGCTAACAAGGCTGAATATTAAATTCTGATGCTAGTTGCGCTGGTTTCTGTGCTGCCATGTAGTAATTATCTGTATTGATTACTAATCGGTCTTTTACTGTGACATTTCTATTCTATGTCGGTCCCTAAGCTCAGTAAGTGACAGCAGCACAGAGCATTGGCAGAAAAGAAGATGGGGAGCTACTGGGGCATCTTTAGAGACAGATTTTTACTGCTAAAGTGCTTTGGTTTCTGGGGTTGGTACAAAAGTTCAAAACATAATGTACAACATTTCTAGCTTCTTCTTGCCTCTTGTTCTTGAGGGAGCAAGTCATGATGTGCTGTCCTCCAAGTCTCTGATTTTCTCTGTTCCCTCCTAATCTATATATTTGGAGAATAAAACACGCCATTTATTTGTTGGGTGACCATTTGATTTCACAAATATTATAGTGGCCCATCTGACTTTTTTTTTTTTTTTAATAGAATTGGCGCATTATTTTTTAATTCTGCTGGCAGCTGTGGCCACATAACATAATACAATTACAGTGCTATGAAGTATGTTGGCACTATATACATACATGTTAAAAATTAAATAAAATAAATTTAAAATGAAAAAATATAAAAGGAAGCAGGACCTTGTCTTCCAGACTGCCTTCATTTCCCAGGGTATTCATAATTATTTATGAGCAGTGTGAATGGAAATGTGGTTTGTTTGTTCTGTGCTTTTTGATGGACTCACAAAGCCTCAGTGTTTATTTCAGCAGTTTAGAACTTTTGTGTAAATATTCCACTAATCAGATATGCGTATACATAACTTTTTTTTTAAAGGGGCAGTATACCCTACATTTTAACATTAGTGCAATAAATACAGATTGTACTGAACAAAACTTTTTGCTTATGGCATTAAATATGAAATGTTTTTATTTCTTCCGCTAAACTGGGCCAAGACTAAAACTATTCTACTTTGTAACAAAAGTAGGAAGCCCCTAGACAAAAGCAGAAGAAAGAGACCTAAGAGAGAGAACCATACGCCTAAATGTATCTAGCCTATTGTCTGCAATTGTGAAATACTGTCTTATCCCAATTTCACTGGCTAAGAAAGGTATGTAAACCCTTATAATAAATTACCTGTCATTAATTGAATGGGCATACAATGACCATGTCTTTAGACGTGGCTTCCCTATAGTCATCTATGATGGAGAGATAAAATAATTAGTCCCTGGGTTTTAGCAGGATTCTACTGCTATTATTTACTTACATTCAACTACAGGTAAGGGATCCGTTATCCAGAAACCCACTATCCAGAAGAGTCTAAATTACAGGAAGGCCATCTCCCATAGACCATATTTTAAACAAATAATTCAGATTTTTAAAAATGATTACCATTTTCTTTGTAGTAAAACAGTACATTCTACTAATCTGCAACCAAGATATAATTAATCCTTATTGGAGGAAAAACCATTCCATTGGGTTTATTTAATGTTTCAAGTATTTTTTTTTTTTAGTAGACTTAGTTGGTTCTTTATAAACCCCAGTGGTGTCGAAAGTCAGAATAGGTAAGTACTCTGACCTGCCGAGTTCATGTAGAATGGCAGAAGTCCCGTTGACATTTTGAAATTATCCTGATCTGCTCTGGGTTTTGTGGTTTCTGGTTTTTCCCGCGCAAGAAATTTTTGTGAAAATGTATTGATAAATAGGGGTAAGGAGGGAGTCTGTGTGGATTTGGTCAGAAAATAATGACCGCATTTTTGTATTTTTATTTCTGAATTTTCTTTTTGGTATTGACCCAGCCTTGACCCTTGACCACGTTCTGTTGCAGTTATACGCCACCATTCCCTTGCCAGCCCATAGCTTCCCCCTTTGTTCTCTCGCGTTATCTCCTGGCATCTGAGTAGTGGAGGGCTCCTCTCAAAGCCAAAGGCAGCTGTTATAGGCAGAAGTGTAAGCTGAGTTGCATCTGACCTGTTTTTGCGAAATTTCGCTGAAATGCATCAGTATATAGTTTTTTAAGTGAAATTGCCAACATTTTTGACGTGAGACTGATTTTTTTATTTATTTATTTTTATCTCGTTGATTAGAGTTTGTGGGCAACATTTTTGCTGCAAAATTTGGAGAAACCTTTCCCTCATCACTACTGACCGCAATAGAACATTTTCACCATATGTTTATTTGTTCATTGGTCTGGGATTTCCTATGTGTCTTTGGAGATATTAATCCTTATAACTATTATATTGTTACTTTTTCTTCATGAGATTGTTGTTGGTGGTGTTGAAAAACTGGGGGTTCTGTCGATTTTTGTCAGTGCGTTACAGATGAAGCCACTCTGGTTTGGGGATTTTACACAGAATAACTAAACCCATATATTACACTTATCCCATTTAACACAGAAAATTGTGTCAGCATCCCATGTAATTCAACTGTTTACCATTGTGTACGGTGGTGCTTTGGTATGCTAATGAAAAGGTTAAATGCATTAAAAGAGTTAAGATGACTTTAGATAACACCTTTTATTCAGTTAATCCAGAGTCATGACACATTTAACACACAAATCCAAGTGGCTTCATCTGTAGGTTTAATAAAGACACGTCTAGTCAAGTTCAACCTTTTTAGTCTATATATAACCTGCCTAAATGCTAGTTGATCCAGCGGAAGGCTGAAAATCTAATTTGCAGCCACTCAATATGCCTGCGGGAGGAAAAAATTCCTTTCTTCCAAGATGGCAGTCGGACTAGTCCCTAGATCAACTTGTATTATGAGCTAGCTACCATAACCCTGTATTCTCTTCCTTGCTAAAAAGCCATCCAACCCCTTCTTAAAGGAATTGTTCAGTATAAAAGTAAAAACTAGGTAAATAGATAGGCTGTGCAAAATAAAACATGTTTTCAATATAGTTAGTTAGGCAAAAATTTAATGTATAAAGGCTGGAGTGACTGCAAGTCAAACATAACAAAACAGAACATTACTTCTTGCTTTTCAGCTCTCTTTTGTTTACACTGACTGGTTACCAGTAACCAATCAGTGACTTGAGAGAGGGCCACATGGGTCGTAACTGTTGCTTTTGAATCTGAGCTAAATGCTGAGGATCAATTACAAACTCACTGAATAGATATGTCCCATGTGGCCCCCCTTCAAGTCGCTGACTAACTCAAGATTTAAAGAGCTGAAAAGCAGGAAGCTGGATTCTGGCTATTATATTAGACATCCAGTCACTCCAGCCTTTATACATTACAGTTTTGGCTAACTAACTATATTAGAAACATTTTTTATTTTGCACTGCCTATCTATTTATCCAGTTTTTATTTTTACCCTGAACTGTTCCTTTAAGCTATCTAATGTTCAGCCTGTACGACTGATTCAGGAAGAGCATTTTACATCTTCACCGCTCTCACTATAAAAAAAATCCTTCCGAATATTAATGCGGTTCCTCTTTTCTCATAATTGGAATTGGTGAATTGGTGACCTTGTGTCAGTTTGAAAGACCAACTGGTAAATAAATCATTATTAATCCCCTTATATATTTATACATAGTTATCATATCCCGCTTAAGCACCTCTTGTCCTCCAGTGTGAGCAACCTCAACTTGGCCAGTCTTTCATCATAGCTAAGATTTTCTTTACTCCAAGGTAGGCCCTTTTCCATTATGGATTTGCCTAGTTCAGTCCCATTAAAGTAGAATTCAACCCTTAATTTAAAAAACTCCTACCCCCCATCCCTACATAGACTTACTCCCCCTCCCCCCCAGCATAGTTGGTACCCTGGGTAAATGCCCCTAACTCTTTACTTACCCCTCAGTACAGAATTCATGGGCGCCATCTTCTCTTTGAAAGAACCTTAGAGTTCCGTGACCTGTATAAAAGCACTCTGCCTTCAGCCTTGTGCTTTTATACGGTCATTGAACTCCTTGATGACTTATAATATCCCTATTTTACAATAGGGGGTGCTTTATTTACTATATAACACCATCTGTACACTGGTAAAAAAAAAAAAAAAGACAATTACTGTATATAAATATGTATGCTAACATCTCCTAATGGCATCAGCAAAGAACAGGAATTTATTTTAAGAAATAAGGAACTCCTTCCCCCCCCCCCCCCCCCCCCCCCATTGGATATAAATGTCTGGTAAACCTTTTCTATAGCAGTGTTAATTTAACATCTATATATGATTTCAAAGTTACTTGATTTTAAGATGTGTAAGATACCATAGATTATTTAGTTGGCTGGTGGGGGTCCTCGGTGTACTTGGAATCCAAAGGCCTATTTTGAATCCCAGCCACGATCTGGGTGATGAGGTGCTCATTTAATACTGAGCCTGTTTTATACACATACAGTTTTACCCGGATTTTAAGTTTCCCTCATCATACATTGTTGTTTTGTGGTCCAACCTATATATCATATATATAATTTGCCTGATTTTACATTTCCCTCAATTTTATACAATTTCTTTATGGTCCCCTTAAAAACATAAAATTGGGGTTCTACTGTAGCTGTAACTAGAATTCCCAAGTAAAGCTTCTAAGAATCTTTTTTCAGTCCACTTGCCAGAAAGTGGCATGTGAGTTAACACATAATTAACCACTAATGCTGTGTATGCATAAACGGCTCTTGCTGATTCTACACTATTCTTTAAGTTGTGTCTGCCCTTCTGATTGACAGAGGGCAAAATCAGAGGGCGGGAATTAACTAGACTGTCCTTCATACCTCTCTCTTTTTTAATCTCCAATCTGAACTGTGTTGTTGATTTAGGATCCCCTCACCGAACTGCTTCCCCCATGTATGGATATTTATCCAGTAACCTCTCTTCTAGTAGCAGCCATGTCACTTTACATCCATATTACATGCTGCAAAGGGACTCCTAATGATGATTAATTAATTCAGTCCAGATGTTTGTTCAAAATAAAACCTGTCTTAACATCTCCTGTAATTAGCAGCTTTATTCTTCTGTTTTCTCACCATCTCCTAATAATCTTCTCCAACCTTCCATGGTCTTACATGAATTTCTGTCTCATTGAATAGCTCCATAATTGGTCCCTGATGGACCATGGCCATTGGATGTTCACAGCTTAGTGGGCTAAAAGTATTGGAAATGTACGTCCCATTATGTAACATAATTTACAGTGTGTGTTTATTAAAAAGAATAGATAATTTGAATTGTTCTTGTGAATTTGTATTATTGTGGCAGTATGTTAGCCTTTTCATAGCAGCATGTCATATTGACTCAGCGCTCACCATCTGCACCTGCTAGAGTTTTCAGTGGTTTTCAGACTTTTGAGGTCCACCTTTTGGCAGATGTGGACATGGTCAAGGCATAACCATGAACAAAAACCCGGATATTAATCCCAACGCAATATTCAATTCAATCACAAACCTGAAGAGCAGTAAGATGATAGAAGCAGTGTTTAAAGGAGAAGGAAAGCTACAGTGGCAGTTTATTTCCTATAGATTAGCTGTGATCATGTAAGCTACAATGCTATATTTATTCTGTAGAATGCTTTACTATAACGGAGTAAACTGGTGTAGAAGCTCTCACTCTTTGCTTAGGACAGCAGCTACCATATTGGCTTGATGTAGGGTTGGGCGGAAAAAAGGGTCGGGAAGCGACCTAAATGGGGCGAAGTCATGAAGAAGCCACACAAAAGGGGCTGGGCGGTGATGCTTAAGGGGGCGGAGGCACGGCAGCGTCCGGAAACAAATAAGTTTAAAGTGAAGGGCCGAGGGCTTTTTGTAAGGGTATTACAAATTACCGGCAACTACATTGCCAGTAAATTTGTAATGCCGGCTAGGCCAGTAAAATACCGGCTGGGTGGCAACCCTAGCTTGATGTGACATGACTCCTGGGCTCAGATGACAACAAAATGGAGAAGGAGATAGGAAGCTGAAAGTAGAAAGTCGGAGAGAGACGCCCATTTGTACACAATAGAAGGAAAGAAACATGGTGCATTTGAGAGGGCTTAGATCAGCATTACTTTGAGGGTTTACTGGTGTAGTTATATATAACTTACTGATAAAGCTCACTTAGTTTTAACTTTTCATTCTTTTTCAAGTAAAAGATTGGGCACCATATCTGGCGCTTCATAAAGGAAAAGGAAAGGCTAAAATTAAGAGCCTTATTCGAATGGTCTATATAAATACACTAGAAAACCCTCAAAGTAATGCTGCTCTGAGTCCTCTGTCAAAAGAAACACATCATTTCTTTCCTTTTATTTGCTCCTCTCCCCCCTCCATTTTCCCCCTCCATCCTCGCCTCCCTACTGTAATATGAGGCCAGAACTATAAATGAGCAGGGGGATAATCTGGCAGGAAGTGATGTCACACCAAGCTAATATGGCAGCTGCTATCCTAAACAAACTCTGCAGAATAAATATAGGCACAGATTCACTAATGGTCAAATTTCGAATAAAAATTTGACCATTTTAAGGGCATTTTCGATTGAAAACGGACCAAATAGGTCCGTTTTTGATTGAATCAAAATTGTTCAAATAGTTCAATTAGAACAATTTTGGGCAAAATCCTTTCAAATTTCCAAAACTTTAAAAAGATATGTGAAAGGTTGCAGGAGGTCCTCCCATAGGCTAAAATGGCAAGCCGGCAGTTTTAAGGTGGGGAAGTGGCAAATTCAAAAAAAATGTTTCTTTTTTTTTTTTTTAAAGAGACAGTACTTCGAAATTAAAATTTTCAAATCGAATTTTGATCACTATTTGATAGAGAAAGTAGCCAAAAATTACTTTGAAATTCACTTTTTTTAAATTCAAATTTTCACTTCGACCCTTAGTAAATCTGCCCCATAGTGTTAGTGTGCACTATTGTGACAAATTTTTGGCAATGAACTGCTTTGGTATCTTTCCTTCTCCTTTAAACAGAAAAAAGGCTCTAGTACACATTTTCAGGGTGAAATGTACTGATGGTTGTCAGCCACGTCATATTATAGTCCAAAGAATTTGGAAATCAACGTTTTTGCAGCTTCTCTGCTGGCTCAAATATACAGGCAGAAAAAAGCCCCCTATGCCTTCATACCAAGGGCAAATGCACGTGTATGTATCCAGCACTTCTCTCTGCCTGCAGTTTGTAATCCAGTGGAATTTGCATTGGATACAAAACACATGCCCTTGACCTTATGTTGTTAAGGAACTGCAATAAAAAAGTGATAAGTGATTGTTAATAAAGTTTAGATGATCTAAGCTACATTATAAAATTAATTAAGGGCCTTTACCTAACTTGAAAACATTAGTGTCTCAGCTCAGCAGGAATGCATTCAAAACACATTTATCAGCTTGGAAACTAACAGGATTTATAACCTCTGGGAAAACCATACCCACCAGGGGAGATGAATGGTGCTGTGTAACTAAGAATTATCCCTCAAGAATTCATGGAAGATAGATGAGTCATTGCATTAATGTTCTGCATGTCATATAAAGCCCTTTCTCTTGTGCTTTATTAATCATTTCTGTAAT
>CM044438.1:16439822-16455386 GCA_024363595.1 Xenopus borealis
AAAAAGCTTAATAACTCAAAAACCAAGAATAATAAAAAATGAAAACCAATTGCAAATTGTTTTAGAATATCACTCTCTACATCATACTAAGTTATCTCAAAGGTGAACAACCCCTTTAATTTAGATCTTCATACCAAGGGATACAGTCAGTTTCCCAGCTGCCCCCAGTCATGTGATTTGTGCTCTGCTAAACTTCGGTCACTCTTTTTACTGCTGTACTGCAAGTTGGAATGATAGCGCCCCCTCCCTTTCCCCCCAGCAGCCTAACAAAAGACCAATGGCAAGGTAACCAGATAGCTGTTATGACGCAAGATAACAGCTGCCTGGTAGATCTAAGAACAACACATAATAGGTAAAGCCAAGTCCCACTGAGACTGATTTAGCTACATTAAGTAGGAGAAATAGCAGCCTGCCAGAAAGTAGTTCCATCCTAAAGTGCAGCACAAGTCACATGACTGGGGGCAGCTGGAAAAACTGACAATCTGTCTAGTCCCATATCAGATTTCAAAACTGAATATAAAAAAATCTGTTTGCTCTTTTGAGAAATGGATTTCAGTGCAGAAATCTGCTGGAGTAGCACTATTAACTGATGTGTTTTGAAATAAACTATGACCGTATCTTTTTAAGTTTACTAGAAAGTCATGTAAACATTAAAGGGCACCTATTGGGGCAAAATTATACCCCCAACCAAAAGTGCGGGTTGATAGAGCCCGCATTCCGGTTGGGGGTTTCACAATTTTTTTTTTTTTTTAAATATGCCCCTCGCAAGCGCTAGCGGCCTCGCTCCGGGAGGGAGCTCCCGGAGCGAGCAGCCGTCTCCCCACAGGCGCGCGTCTTAATGACGTCACGCGCATGCGCTGAATGAAAAGCTGCCAGAATTGTGACCGCTTTTTCATTCTGCACATGCGTGCCTATGGGGAGACGCTAGCACTTGCGAGGGGCATATTTTTTTAAAAAAATAGTAGAGCCCGCATTCCGGTTGGGGGTTTCATCAGCCCGCACTTTTGGTTGGGGGTATAATTTTGCCCCAATAGGTGCCCTTTAAAGGGATTGTTCACATTTGAGTTATATTTTCATATGATGTAGATTGTAATATTCTGAGACACTTTGCAATTGGTTTTAAATGTTTTTTAATGAATTGTGGTTTTTGAATTACCTTTTATATTCAGCAAGTCAGACTGCAGTTTCAGCAGTCTGGTTGCTAAGGTCCAAATGACCCTAGCAACCATGGATTGATTTGAATAAGACACTGGAATATGAATACATTGGTAGCTTTATAGAGCAATTTGTTTTTAGATGGTGTCCGTGAAACCCCTCTGAAAGCTGGAAAGAGAAAGTAGAAGAATGCAAAAACTATATACAAAATAAAGAAAACCAATTCAAGTTGCTTAGACTTGATCATTCTATAACATACTAAAAGTTAACATATAGGTGAACTACCCCATTAAATAAACCCAATCGGCTGGTTTTGCTTTCAACAAGGTACTGTTTTATTATTACAGAAAAAAATTGGATTATTTGATTATAAAGGAGTCTATGGGAGAAGGCCTTTCCGTTTTTCTGAGCTTTCTGGATAACTGGTTTCCAGATAACAGATCCCATACCTGTATGGACTTTATGCAGTTGAGGAGCAGCAGATAGGTGCTTCTTTTCAATGTGGGTTTATTATGGCCTTCTGTATTCCTGAAAAGTCCACTGTTTTTGAGACAATAATGCACAGTCCAAATGATTGAGGGGTAATTCTGACCTTAAAGGGAACTGATTGCAAAAAAAAAGTTACCCACAACCAAAGGTGCGGGCTGGTAGAGCCTGCATTCTAGTTGGGGATAACCGTACTTTAAAAAATTACATGACTGGGGGCAGCTGGAAAAATTGACTATATCTAGTCCCATATCAGATTTCAAAATGAAATATAAAAAAATCTGTTTGCTCTTTTGAGAAATGGATTTCAATGCAGTATTCGTCTGGAACAACACTATTAACTGATACATTTTGAAAAATTTTTTTTCCCATGACAGGATCCCTTTAAGATGACGCTGTAGGCAATCGGCAATGTTACAATTCCTTTAGGCTGGGGACAGACAGGGAGATTCGGGGAGATTCTGTCGCCTGGCGTTTTTTAGCAGGCGACAATCTCCCCGAATTTCCTTCTCCCTGTCTGCCGCTAGTATAACTGACCCAGCGCCTGTGCACACATAGCGCGGCGATTTCCGGAATCGCCCGAAGATACTTCGTGAGGAAACTTCCGATTCCGGAAATCGCCGCGCTATGTGTGCACAGGCGCTGGCGTTTTGTCAGTTATACTAGCCCGAATCTCCCTGTCTGTCCCTACCCTTAGGCAAATGGATACCTAAACAGATGGTCACACTTTGCTTACAATTTAAATATTTTCAGATAATTTTACAACTGGGAGCTCCTTGCCCATAAAATCATGGTGGCCTGATTAAACAAAATGTGTCCAAATCCGGTGATAATTTTTATTCACTCAACTTTAAGACTAGATGAGAAGAAATGTAATAAAGAAACTGTACTCAAACCTTGATATACCTATTATTAACACAGGTTATTTAATCAGCCATGCAGGAATACACTGATTAGCTATTGTCTAATTAGATCACGCAAGATAACGACAGCAGTAAGAGAAAACACTGACTGCTTTGTAATCCACTTTATAATGATATTTCCTATCAGAAATACTGAGAAGTTCAACTCCACAGCGTTTTCGTGTCTTCATTCCCATGGGCCTTTTCAAGAGACATGAAACTAAATGAATTACTTAAATTTAATGTTGCTCATTTCAGCTCCTGAAAATGTATTTATTGTGGGGAAAAAAACAACAAAACAATTTATGTAAAAGAATTAACAGATGCCGCCGGAGCTCTGCATTCAAACCTAAAATTACTGTAGTGGGGAATTCACCAATTATTTAGAATGATTGCTGTATATTCAGTAAAGATATGATGAAACATTTGGCAAAACATATGAATTCTGTGTTTGTGTGCAGCTTTCTTGAAAAATAAAACAAGATGTAATACCCAGAAAGACTATTTTCAACCGCCTTCACTTGCCTACATTTAAAGGAGATCATTACAGTGTTATGATTTCCTAGTATTAATTTACCATCTTCGTGTCCACTATATTTTAACAAAGATTTTACCTATCTTGTGCCAAAAGCATTCGACCATGTACAAGCATCATTCATTTCAGTGGTGTAACTAGATATTTTCTGGGCCCCACAGCAAGTTATTTTTCAGGCCCCCAAAATGTCTAGAGGTTGACCTGTTATACCAATATTTATTGAAATTGTAAATGAAATAGGGCTTCATTGGGCCCCTATACCTCCTGGGCCCCCCTGCAGCCACAGGGTCTGCTGCCTCTGTAGTTACGTACATGATTCATTTGTTAGAAATTTCTCTTCCCACGCCTCAAGCCTGCTTTGCCTAGCCTAAATTTATTATAAATGAGGAGAAATTCAGTCTGACACCTAATTTTTATATACAGTATTTTTTTTTTTTATCACCCTCACCGACCAAATCACTCAACTTTCTACAGTCTCCTATTTACTTGTGACTTATTTTCTGCTCCAACATTGCGTTGCTGAGCTTACTCTAGTTCTTACCCATGTATCCTACGTTTCATAAGTTTCTGTAATTTTCTCTCCATTCCAGCAGAACTGTGACAATCTATTCTTGAAACGATTACTCTGGCACATCCTGTTCTCTAATTGCCATTCTATTTTCCTATTACCACTTGCCTCCAAAATTCTGGAATATCCCTCCATATTACTAACTTTGCCCATACCTATAATCTAGGTCCACATCATATATATAGGCATTGTGCAGCCTGGCTGTACCTTCACACTTTACTGACTGTTGTACAGTTGCAAATGATACTTCGGATGTCGAAGCTTACTTATCAATTCTAATCCTCTAATACCTGGTATTTGTATGCAGACCACGGGGTACCCCTTTGTTCAGTGCTTGGGCCACTTATTCATCCTATGTACTCTGACTTTGAGAGATTTCATTCATTTGTCTTTGAATATAATCTGCGGTTCTCAACCTGTGGGTCATGACACCTTTGGGGGGTCGAACGACCCTTTCACAGGGGTTGCCCAGGGCTGGAAATAAACCTTTATTTTTTTTGTTTATCCCACCGCCTCGCCACTAGCACAGCGGTGTCATCTAGCTCTGGAAGCATCCTCCAGCGTCTCCTGCTGGAGGCTGCCCTTCTTCATAATGTGGTGTGTGGTGCATGCGCTCTAGGAAGTGGCACGTGCAGAAATCAGCGGCACGCACATTGAGACTGCAGTGGGCAGCAGCAGAGAGGCAGAGCTGGACTGGCACGTTGGCGCGGCCATTGGCTTGGGAGCCTGGCGTGCATTGAAGACCGCTGGGCCTGGTGTTAACTAGGCACACCGACTGAAAAGATGATTTTCCCGAAGAGGTACCCAATTCCTGGGCTACTCATTAGAGCTCGAAATGTGTTCAAAATTTCATAACCTGGCAAATTTGGTAAAATATGCATGGTAATTAAGGTGTGTGGTTGCAAAAGGGCATTGCTAAAATTTTCAACACACTCCACCCCGGCAAATCTTTTTGTCCCTCTCTCCGTTTCCAAAACATTGGGAAGTATGAACATGTGCAGTGATCCCCAGCCAGTGACTCGTGAGCAAGCTGTTGCTCACCAACCCCTTGGATGTTGCTACCTCAAAGCAGGTGCTTATTTTTGAATTCCAGGCAAGTTGTAATTGCATTAAAATCAGGTGTACTGCAAAGTAAGGCTTCCTGTAGGCTGCCAGTCCACATAGGTACTATCAATTAGCCAATCTGAGCCCTTATTTGACACCCCATAAACTTTTTTTTAATGTTTGTGTTGCTTGCTAGGTCTTTTACATATAAATATGGCTCATGAGTTAAAAAAAAAGAGTTGTGGACCCCTGATATCGAGAACAACCGTGCCTTTTTGAGGTCTTCTCTCTTGACAGCAGGGTAGAAGGAAAAGTATATCCCTGAAGCCAGACAATGCATGAAAAGTATATCTCTGCAGCTACTAAATGCATGAAAGGCCATAAAACATAACATAAAAGACCTTTGTTTTTATTCAGTATTAAATATTTCTTGAAATATTTGAATAACTTTAACTCCAAACCCCAGACTGCTCTCTTAATGTGATTTTCAGTGTAAAGACTAAAGAAAAAAAAAAACACTGTACATAACAAATCTATCAATTGCTAGCAGAAAACACACAAATCGAGGGTGATAGTGGTACACTGAAGGCTGAGAGCCTAAATTCTGAAATATGCTTTAGCAATAAAGTAAGGATGTATTTTGATAGTCATTTTCCTTGTTTGTTCTTGAACAGTAATCTCTTGTCTGAAATGTACTTGGTTTAGTAAATTGTTTTTGCATTCTAAAATCCTTTGGACTTTTATCCACAACAGATGAGATTCTGATTGATAAACCTTTGTATAAAATCATGCTCGAATGAAATTCAGAACTCTACAAATGTATGTTTAATTATGGGTTGTTAAAGCCAGGGTTCTGTATAATAAACAAATTGGTTAAACCAGTTTTTTTCATATTGCATCCTGAACTTGTCAAATCCAAACTTGTCAACATCAGTGTTATCTAAGATTTTAATACTAAATTACTGATTTCTTTCAGTGTTTCAGCAGCGCTTCCCCCATGAAACGGTATGCTGTATTTATTTACCTGCCATGAGGTGCAGTGAGATCCTGTCATTTTCAAAATGCATCAGTTAATAGTGCTGTTTCAGAAGAATTCTGCACTGAAATCCATTTCTCAAAAGAGCAAACAGATTTTTTTATATTCAGTTTTGAAATCTGACATGGGGCTAGACATTTTGTCAATTTCCCAGCTGCCCCAAGTCATGTGACTTGTGCTCTGATAAACTTCAATCACTCTTTACTGCTGTACTGCAATTTGGAGTGATATCACCCCCCTCCTCCCCCAGCAGCCTAACAACAGAACAATGGGAAGGTAACCAGATAACCGCTCCATAACACAAGATAACAGCTGCCTGGTAGATCTAAGAACAGCACTCAATAGTAAAACCCATGTCCCACTCCGTTCTATTCAGTTACATTGAGAAGGAAAAACAGCAGCCTGCCAGAAAGCAGTTCCCTCCTTAAGTGCTGGCACAAATCACATGACCAGGGGCAGCTGGGAAATTCACTATGTCTGGCCCCATGTCCGCTTTCAAAACTGAATATAAAAAAATCTGTTTGCTCTTTTGAGAAATGGATTTCAGTGTAGAAGTCTGCTGGAGCAGCATTATTAACTGATGCGTTTAAAAAAAAAAAAAAAAAACATGTTTTCCCATGACAGTTTCCCTTTAAGGCACACAGGCTGTTGGCTTTGGCTGATTTTTGTAGACTGGGAGAAGCAGATCTGCTCAGTGCCCCTGCTCCATTGATTTGAATCTGATCAGCCTGTGAGCGGTTATGCACAGCAGAGCTGAAGGTCAGTATTTGGGCTGACCTCAGCTTGTGTGTGACCTCACAAAGGTTGATTGGATTCAAATCCAAGAAACAGGAAAAAGTCATTGAAAAAAGTCTTCTGGTGAACTAACTGAACTGAAAAAAAAGTTTTGGAAGATGAACAACACCTTTAACAAAAGTGGAACAGTTGGGTGTTTATACTGATCAATAAAATGATGCCTTTTTGCCTTTAAGCCCCCCATAAACCTGCGTTGCTTTCATTTTGACAAAGGGCTTTTTATTTATCCATGGTTTTAATGTTTCGGTGGCGTTAAAGCTAAGTCGTTAGGCAAGGCTTTGCTTATTTTTGTGCTTCGTAACACAAAGGGGCAGATTTACTATTGCTCGAATTTCAAATTGAAATAAATTCTAAATTCGACCATGTGCATAGGTAGGGAATTAAAACGATCAAATCGTTTGTATAGATCTATTTGAACGATTTTAACCATTCGATCGAATGTTTATAATTCGATCAAAAAGGGCACTTCGGTAGGTTGAAACTAACGAACTAGGCAGTCGAATAAAAAATTAAAGGGGAAGTAATTCGATAGTCTTGTATTCTAATAGATTTTTAGTCACGTTATTTGAATCATTCAAATCGATAGAATTTAAAAAAAATTCACTGGTCAAAGTCACCTAATTTGCATATTCATTCAAATCTTTTTGAAAATTCGATCGAATTTCGAATCATTCATGTGAATACATGTGAATTTAGTAAATATGCCCCAAAGTGTTGTCACGCACTTGTTAGTTTTGACCTTCTCAGACAAGACTGGCCAGTGTATTTGCATGGTATGAATGGTGTTTTGCAAAGACCCTGGAACTGTGAACAATATAAGAGACACTATTAGGATGAATTTTTTTTATAATCTTCATTTTTATAATATTTTGTACAAGTGTGTATACAAGCACTACTATGATATACTATAATATTTGAATTATATTGATGTATTTTTATAAAATAAAAATGTTTGTGCAGAGCATCATCATTGGCAGCTTTACAAATGTAAAGTTTTACTGTTGTTTTTTTACTGTTGTATTTGTTTAAAAAATTTTTTGCTAGGGAACATTCCACCACGTCGTGTGTGTGTGTGTGTGTGTGTGTGTGTGTGTGTGTGTATATTATATTAAACAGATATGTTTACTTCAATGGTATTGCGTTTTGAGCACATCCTTAATCCTAAACATGCAGTTGATGTAAGCCACGTGGTTATTTAGAATTCCTTTTGTATAATCTCTTTAATGGTTAAAGGAAAACTATACCCCCAAAATGAATACGTGAGCAACAGATAGTTTATATCAAATTAAGTGGCATATTAAAGAATCTTACAAACTGGTATATATTTAAGTAAATAATAATAAATGCCCTTTTACATCTCTTGCCTTGAACCTCCATTTCATGATGGTCTGTGTGCTGTCTCAGAGATCACCTGACCAGAAATATTTCAGCTCTAACTGTAACAGGAAGAAGTGTGGAAGCAAAAGACACACCTCTGTCTGTTAATTGGCTCATGTGACCTAACTTTATAGTTTGTTTGGTATGTTTGTGTGCACCGTTGAATCCTAGGATCCCAGGAGGCTGTCCTTCTTTTTTAAAATGGCAATGTTCTATTTATGATTACCCAATGGCACATGCTACTAAAGTATATTATTATGAAAATTGTTTATTTACATGAAGCAGGGTTTTATGCAATATCTTTTTATAGAGACCTACATTGTCTGGGGGGTTATAGTTTTCCTTTAAGTAAAGGTCTCGAAGTACAAACTCAGTGTAGGAGTCAAAGCCCTTCTGGTTTGATTGACTGTGATAACTGGAAATAGATTTCCCTGGAACTCCCCATACAAAGGCTGGATCTTTATGCTTTCCAGTCCTTGCTCCGGTGCCAGCTCCCCAAAAGCTGTCTGTACCTGTTCCTGTGCCAGAACTTCAGTCTCCAGGCAGCCTTGCCGGTTCCAGCCTGTGAGGACCTGTGTACCATGGCATCTGGGTCCAAGGACAAGTCTACTTCTAGACCTGCCGTCCCTGCTGTAGGATCTGATAGTTCTGGTGTTCCAGATTGTACCAGTCATGTTGTTGCTATTTGTGGTGGTCGTCCTGTCATCCTGGGCAATCCACTTGTAATGGGTGCCTGTGCTGGTCCGACACCTGTAGTTGGTGGGAAGGGTCCTGTCTGCCTTATTGTTCTGGCTCCTAAATCTGGAGATGCAGGGGTGGTCCACCAATGAGGCGAGTTGAGCCACTCGCCTCAGACGGCAGTGCCCCCCCCGGTTACCAGGGGAGCCAAAAATGGTGCCCCTGGTAACTAAGAGCTTAATTTCCGTTTTTCAAACCAGAAATTCGTCTCTTCTAGTACAGAGAGCGCGAGTGCGCTCTCTGTACTAGAGTTGTGGACTGCCCCGACCCCCTCCGACGCTCAAAAGGTGAGTGCTGTGGGGGCGGCAAAAAAATAAAAGCCTCGGGCGGCATATTGGCCCAGATCGCCCATGTGAAGATGCTGCTTATGTTCCCCTCCTGGCTCTCAACCCTGGCGATGGTCCGGTCCTGGCTCTCAACCCTGGCGATGGTCCGGTCCTGGCTCTTAATCCTGGCGATGGTCCAGTCCTGGCTCTCAACCCTGGCGATGGTCCGGTCCTGGCTCTCAACCCTGGTGATGGTCCGGTCCTGGCTCCCAACTCTGGCGATGGTCCGGTCCTGGCTCCCAACCCTGCCGATGGTTGGGTCCTGGTTCCCGACCCAGTTGATTTCTCTGTTTTGGCTCCTAGTTTACTTGGGTCAATTTCCTGTTTAAGTATTTTTAGTTTGAACTTTGTTTTTCCTGATTTTTACTTCTATGCAATTTTTCTATTGCTCTGACAGTCCAAATTTATTTTTAAGTGATGTGATTTAGCTGTGGACAATGATGTATACCTGGAATTTTTCAATGTTTGTCTGGTCGCCCAGAGGTCGATCCTTAAAGGGACGCAGGATGGCCCCAGAAGCTCCCCATCTTCTTTGCTGCTGATTAACTTAACTTAAAATGCTTTGTGTTTGTCTCTTACTGAGCTTAGGGGCCAGTATATACAAAAGATAAATTGCACAATCTAAGGCTGATTAGTAAACAATAGAGATTATTACTTTATGCACCATAATTAAAAATCAGCCCTGTAGCATCAACTTGTATGACAGGCAAATGTCTTTCTGCTTGATCATTTGCAACAATCCCTAAGCTTAGCTTCTCAACAGCTGCCCAGAGCACACAGCATATGTGTGTCACTGACACTCAATAAAATCCAAGAAGGGAGCTTCAGTGACGGCTTGGACCGTTACTAATATAGAGATGATGAATCTTTAGGCTGGAGCAATTAATTTAGTATATAAAATATGGCATTTCTTTTTAGGGTTTCATTCTCCAAACAAAAACAGCTGTTTCAGTCTGTCTGTCACCACTAGGTCACCAAATACAGCTCTGTAACTTGCAAGGACTTTGCTTTTGCCTCATTTATATGCACACTCGCCTACACAAAACTCAAAATATTTCCAAGTCTAACATTTGATATGACTAGCCAAACGGAGTTAAGTCTCTAGTAATCTGAATTCACAGATCATTGTAGAAAATAATGAACTCCCTTGTACTAGATTACCATATTGTACTAGATCATGCATATGCAAAATTACTGTCATTAAAATAAATGCTTTACTAGACTGATTATTTTTATTTTTTTTGTATATTCTTTATTTAAAGAAGTAGGCATTTGACAATAGAGAAAAATTCAAATAGCAAGAAAATTAATCCTGTACAAATATTATACAAAATAAGTACATCCACAATAAGTTTTTTTCTCAAACACATTCTCACAGTATCAAAGGTTGGCAAACCATGAGGCGTGTCAGATGCTTGATAGGTTTCCCAAAAATAGTACTAGTTCGCCCATACCTCATATATTTTGAGGCGTACTATAACAATATTATATGATTAAAAAGGTACGCTCGAAAGGACTAGACTGATTATTTTGATACCCTTCACCTGGAGGTCCTGTTTTTTTTAATATCTATAATAGTTTACATTTACATGATTTAAAAACGATGTGCACATAGCATAAGTACAAAATGATGTGTTTCAAACAAAATTTGTACACTCAATATATTGTATATGCAGGCCTCAAAATTTGATTGTTTATGCATGGGCTCATGGCTTAGAGGTAACATTGCATGACCTCATCATTTTAAAGCAGTAAGTTAGGTTGAAAAAAGACATATCCATCACGTTCAACCTTGTAGGGCTATATATAACAGGAGGTTTGAACCTCTCCAATTTGGGAGCGGGAAAAAAATCCTTCCTGGTTCTAAGATGCCATCGGACCAATCCCTGAATCAACTTGTATTATGAGCTACCTTCCATAACCCTGTATTCCTTCACTGGCTAAAAAGCCAGTTTTATGTGGTTTACCTAAGGGTTATCCTGGGGCTGCTGCCATCTTAGGCAACAACCCTGATGTGCCCCACCCCTTTACCTGCTCTGCTCTTAAAACATGAGCATCGGAGTGGGTCAAAAAATTTGGCCCTCAAAGTTACAGGAAGTGTCTTTTTGCTGCCTGCCCCTTGTAACTGGTTTCCCACTGCTGCCTGAGGTTTAAAATTGTATTTATTATTAAATTAAATATAGAAGCAGGCATTGAAGCTGAGGCAAGGAAGGGACAGTTCTCTTTGCAGACCACAGAGCTATTTACGAACAGGCTGGCTTGTTAGAGGGTGCAAAATAGAATTTGCCTACAAAAGAAAAGTTTGAAGAGTAAAACACAATCAATAAATGCTCTTTAAAACAGATATGCTAATGAGCCAAGACTGCAGTATGTTGCTTGGGCTTCCTTTAATTCAAATGTTTCTTCTGTGTGCTGTACAGCCATCATGAGAACAGCAAGAATGATCATGGTATCAATGTTAAGTTATGGCAGTGGATGTTATCTACTTAGTCTTTGCTAAGGGATTTGATACAGTGCAGCACAGAAGGTTACTGATTAAATTAAGGAATATTGGCCTGGAACATAGTATTTGTACCTGGATAGAGAACTGGCAAAAAGCTAGATTACAAAGGGGCATATTTACTAAGGGTCAAATTGTTGAGGGCTCTTAGCCCTCGAATTCGACTGGCGAATATTTGGCAAATAAATATTTGCCAAAATCGAATAAAATATTCGACGGTTTTGAGCACGTTTTCAACTATTCGCCAGAATCGTATGATCAAACGATTCTATGAAAAGTTGCAGAAAAAACATCTGAATATTCGCCGAAATCATACGAATCAAACGTTCGAGGCGCTCGATCCTGCGATTGAAATTCGTCAAAAGACTTAGAAAAAAGCTAGGCTTCTATTGCAATTCGGTAGGTTCAATCTGGTGAAGTAGGCAGTTGAATAAAAATTTAAAGGGCAAGTTCTTCGACTGGCGAAAAGTCGAACGATCGAATATATATTTATTCGATCTATTCGATGCAACTGAATATTCTATATTCGATGGTCGAAAATACTTAATTTGCATATTCGAATAGTCGCACAAACTAATAGACTATTCGAGCAAATATTCTAATCCTTCACACGAATTTAGTAAATCTGCCCCAAGAGATGGACCAGTGTTGTTAGTGGGGTACTGCAGGACTTTTTACTAGGTCCCTTGCTTTTCAACATGTCTATTAATGACCTGGATGTGGGTATTGAAAGTACGGTTTCTATTTTTGCAGATGATACAAAATTGTGCAGAACTATAAGTTCCATGCAGGATGCTGCCACTTTGCAGAGTGATTTGACTAAATTGGAAAACTGGGCAGCAAACTGGAATATGAGGTTCAAATGTTGATAAATGCAAGGTTATGCACTTCAGAAATAATATAAATGCGAGTTATACACTAAATGGCAGTGAGTTAGGAGTTTAGGCGGATAACTGGTTATGGGCAGTGTCATTCTGTGGCCACTAAAGCAAATGAAGTACAGTCTTGCATAAACTCGAGGATGAAAACATAATTTTTGCCAGGTCCCTGGTAAGGCCTCACCTGAAGTATGCAGTGCATTTGTTGCCTTCAGTCTTTAATAATGTTATGAATGAGCCGGAGAGAGTGCAGAGATGTGCAACTAAAATTGTTAGAGGGATGGAAGACTTAAATTATGAAGGTAGATTTTCAAGGTTGCGGTAGTTTTCTCTGGGGAAAAAAAACGCTTGAGAGGGGACATGATTACATTTTACAAGTATATTGACTACGGCAGACTTTCATGCGTTTCTGTTGGATCCAGCACTGGGCAACAAAACTCCCACATCAAGTCGGATCCGACAGGAACAAGGTAAAATAATAGGAAGTCAGACAGTGTCTCAAGGTTGATCTGAAGCGACACAGCTTGCAGCATTTTCATCTGACAGTCGGGTCTTGTCGGATCAACCTTGCAACACCGTCCGACTTTCTATTACTTTACCTTGTGCCTGTCGGATCCGAATTGATGTGGGCATTTTGTCGCCTGGTGTCTGATCCGACAAACGCATGGAAGTCTGCCGTGTAGTTCTGCCCTAAAGAGGATCACCGCAACAGAGGCCACCCCTTCAGACTAGAAGAAAAGGACTTTCATTTGAAGTAATGTGTGAATGCATGGCCGGATTTTGTTGTGATGGCTTCTTCTGTTAATGCCTTTAAGAGTGGCTTAGATGATTGAACAAGCAGAATATCCAAGGCTATTGTGATATTAGAATCTATAGTTTGTGCGCAACATAACAAATTCTGTTCTTTGAATGTACAGGTGTGGATCTGTTATCTGGAACCCTGAAAGCTCTGAGTTATATAAATGCTGTCTCCCACAGACTCCATTTCACCCAATTAATCCAAAATATTAAATATTTCCTTTTTCTCTGTAATTACAAACCAGTACCTTATTCTTCATCCAAACTAAGATATAATGAATCCTTACTGGAAGCAAAACCAGCCTATTGGGCTTATTTAATGTTTACATGATTTTCTAGTAGACAAATTATGAAGATCCAAAATACAGAAAGATCCATTATCTGGCCCTGAGCATTTTGTAGAACAGGTCCCATACCTATAGTGATATATCCAGCTGGTAGACATTGGATAAGGTTTATTTTTCTATTTGTTTCAATAAGAATTTATATCCATAGAAAAACTTGTTTTCTCCGACAAATAAGTCATTTATTTCTTTGATTCAGAAATTGCCGCTAGGGAGGAATGAATACCCATGCAATGCAGAGTGCTATATATTCATATGAATAATATGCCTCTTTGCAGTGAAAACATAAGTATGAGAAAGCTGGATATTTATTTCTTCACTAGAAAAAAAAATGTTATTAAAAATGAATGTACTGCATTTAGTATCTATTACTGTTCTTTTTATAGGAGATGCAAATAATCTGTATGCCCAGCGCGAATCACTAAGGTTGACAGGTCTGCTCCTGGGTATTCTCTGTTGAGCTCCGTTGGATTTTTAATCTAGAGCCTAAATGTGGTAGCTGATAACTGCTGAATTGTGTTTGCATCAGTGCCAGTCAGTAGAGTAGAGAGTGAACAGACAAGGGAATTACATCTATGCCTTTTTACGAATACGTTATTTTTTTCACAACTTAGAATTGCACTGTTCTGACAGTTTTAGTATTCCTACCTTATTTCTCCTTATTGACTGTCTAGGATACCTGCCATGTGGGGGTTGCATGTACTAACATATCTTGTAAATTTAGATGCATGTGCTTGTTTTCTTTACCAGGTGATTCTCACCTTGTTGACACAAAACTGGATAAAGGGACACTCATTTCTAATATGTACACGCCAAACTGTGCTCCACATTGATCTTTCTACAGACTGTGGATTGCTAATCCTTTATGACAAGATACATGCCAATGACCCAGGTGAAGATCCCCATTGTGGTTAAAGGAGATGGAAAGGTTAAAACTAAGCCTTATCAGAAAGGTCCACCGAAGTATACCAGTAAACCCTCATAGTAGTGCTGCACTGAATCAAAAGAAACACTGCATTTCTTTCATTCTATTGTGTACACACGGGCTTCTGTATCAGACTTCCAGCCTTCATCTTAAAGTGGACCCGTCACCCCAAAAAAATCCAATTTTATCACATTAGTCAAGCAAAATGAACATTAATTACACTATATAAATTATTTTGATCTTGTTTTCTTCAGTCTGGGAATTCATAATTATATCAAGCAGGCAGGAGCCATTTTGTGGACACTGTTATTAAGGCAAGCCTTGCATCATCTCAGAATCTTGTTTGTGCATCAAAATGGGGGACCTGATGTCTATCCCCATGTCCTGACTACACAATTAAATGGTTAGTAGAACTGGGGGAATGTGTGGAGAGCAGTGGCATCTAGGAAGTGCTGAATGGAAAGTGAAAGTAATTATCTGCCCTGCCTCTATGCCTAAGGCATAGAGGAGTGGCAGACAATATTTGATTGACAGCTGAGATTTTTAAATGAGCTTAAAACAGCTATGAATGCTTTAATCAAAATTTGAAATTGGATTTCAGGTTTAATTTGAAAAGGACTTTTATTACTTTTACGGGTCCACTTTAAAACTCCTTGCCCCGGGTGTGAGCATGTTCCGCTAGCTCTTCTTCCACCTCCTTCTCTGCTGTAATCTGAGCCCAGAGCTATAAGTGAGCAGGAGAGACTCAGACAGGAAGTGATGTCACACCAAGCTAATACTGCAGCTGCTATCCTAAACAAACGGAGAGCTTCTAGAGCTTTTTACTCTGGTATGGTAAAACATTCTACAGAATAAATCTAGCATTCTAGCTTGCACTACTATTGCAACTAATGTATTGACAATAAAATGCCTCAGTAGCTTTCCTTCTCCATTAAACCACCAGAGATAATGGATTAACAGTAAACAGTGTTCATACATTTAAAGTTTTTATTCTGTTGACTGTAAATGATCATCATAAATGATTTCCTACCTGGGTTTCCTCTGTGATTTTATTTCTCTTTATTTTATTTTATGGTTTGCAGAGTACATCTCATATATTGTATGCCTATTTTGTGACAGTTTTTTGTATATAAAGCACTCCAGTTTTTTTTTTTTTT
>CM044438.1:16456899-16471244 GCA_024363595.1 Xenopus borealis
AAACGCCAGGCGACAGAATCTCCCCGAATCTCCCTGTCTGTCCCCAGCCTTAGAGATTGGCTGTTCTAAAGGTGTCGATACACGGTGAGATAAAAGCTGCCGACAGACAGTCGGCAGCTTAATGGCCTGTATATGGGGCCCTTCGACGGTCTTCCCTGATCAATATCTGCCCAAAAGTCAGCCAGATGGTGATCGAACAGGACTAAAACTTCCTTTGGATCAAGGGCGCATGTGTTCATCGACCGCCCATATCTCCTCGATATATCAGCTCGATATCTCCCCTCTTTGGAAACATTGCCAAACAAGTTGGTATGGCAACCTTAAATGGTTCACCCTTTTAGATGCTAATCATGTGTCCCAGTAGTGTATACAGTATGTAATGGAACAACATTAGATATTGCTTTTCTGAAAAGGCCCCCAGTACAGCTGTACCCTCTGTAAGTCCTAGTATGATTAAGTAGATTCTCTGTTCTGCTTTTTAAATGTCGTATTGATCAGCAACTGAGTTTTCTAGAGGGAACAAATCCAAAACAATAGGTGTAAATGTTAATACTATCTGTCGTAAATATTCTTAATGCAGCAAGCTTTAAAAATAAAATAAAAAGCCATGCTGCCTTAGCTCAGCAAAAGATTTAATGGTCAGAACTGAAAGGTTGCAGGTTTAATTTCACAGTTCACCAGTTGGGAAACTGATGCCGAAAAGATGCAGAGAAGCTACAGTAGGTTGTGTGCTTCTTTGTTTTGCCAAACAGAAAATATAACCAAAAATTCATGTGGCCCTACCAGGGAGGGTTTCCCAAGGAATCTTAGGCCAAATGTGCATGTATGTCTGTGTGCATGTGTGTTGCGTTTCTAAAAGATTATATATTATATATAAGAAACATATAATAAAATTTCACATGGTCCTGGCAAAGAAGAGACCCTCAAGGACTTCTGACGTTTGTATGAAGTTTGTATGCATACATCAACAGAATTTATCTGTGTAAGAAAAGGAAATGCAACAGAAATAGTCATCCTTTCCAAAATACATTCCCTATATCAGCATGTGTATGTCTGTTGTGGACTGATGAAAGTAGCTTACAGGCTTCTCGCTTGGCTAGACTAGCTGGAAAGGATGTTATTATGTCAGTCTTGCATTATAGGGTTGTGTTCATAGCCAATAACATGTAAATATAGAGAGATTTACCATAAAGTGTAGAAGCACAGTTTGGCTGAGGCTTATTCAGTGACCTAACTGTAGTTGCACCATTAGGTTTATTATATGAGTTAGTCTTATTACTGAGGATAATTAACACGATTGCTCAAATTGAGAGGAAACCATGCCTCTGATGCAGAGTCTCTGACTCTTTCCCTTCCTTACACTGAGTATTTCAACCCCCTCCCTTAACTTATCCCATATTAAAGGGAAACTAAAGTGTAACTTAAGAAGTGGTTAGAAATTTTACACATTATTTTTTGCTTCTGTACCAGCCCAAGGCAACCACAGCCCTTTAGCAGTAAAGATCTGTGTCTCCCCAGTAGATGCCCCAGTAGCTCCCCATCTTCTTTTCTGCTGATTCACTGATTCACATGCTCTGTGCTTCTGTCACTTACTGAGCTTAGGGACCCACTCACAATATACAGTACACATAGAATAGAAATGTCGCAATATAAGGCTGATTAGTAATTAATATGGATAATTACTACATGGCAGCACAGAATGCAAGTGCAATTAGCATTAGAATTTAACAATAAGGCCTGTAGCACCAGCTTATATTACAGGCCAACCTCATTTTCTGCTTGAAAATTAGTGACGACCCCTAAGCTTAGCTTCTCAACAGCTGCTCAGATCCCACTGAGCATGTGAGTGTCACAGACACTTTCCAAGATGGTGACCCCCTGTGACAAGTTTGAAGTCCTGGATCATTGCTGCTATTGACAAGCTGAAACTTTAGGCTGGTGCAATAAGTTCAGTAGATAAAATATAGCATTTTTAGCCATATGCCGTTTTAGGGCTTCGTTCTTTTTAAAGGGGTTGTTCACCTTTAAATGAATGTGTAGTAGGTAGAAAGTGATATTCTAAGACCATTTGCAATGGTTTTCATATTTTAATTACTTGTGGAGTAAATAAGATTTTTATTCAGCGGCTTTGCCATTTCAGCAGTATTGTTGCTATGGTCCAAATTGCCATAGTAACCATGCATAACATGGTATAACAGAGTGGAATATGTATAGGAGTGGGCCTAAATGGAAAGATGAGTAACAAAAAGTGCTGTAACAATACAGTTGCAGAGTGGAAAGCGGTCGGTAGGACTGTAATTATACCATTGTAGACCTTTTAAAGAGATTCTGTATTCTCCAGAATTAAGCTCAATACTGTGCAAAAGTTCTCTTGAGAGAGTTGGTCACCAAAAGAATTTATATTTGCTTTGTCCTAGAATTACATCCTATTCCACCCCATGATTCTATGCTCGCCGTTCTGGCATTTATTGAAAGGCCGTTAAAGGAAAAGTAACACCAAAAAAGTGTTTTATAGGTCATTCTGAGCTGCTGGGGTGTTGGTGCAAGCGATTGCAGTTTTTATGTAGAAAAGGCATGTTCTGAAGTGTTGGCATGTTTAAAGCAAATGCCAACCCTCAAGAAGAAGAGGAAGAAAGTCTTCTGATATTGCTCTGCTTAGAAAGAGGAGATAACCTTTTAAATTATCCTTTTTGCTCATTACTAAGCACAGCAACATTTGCCCACAACTTTCAGGCCAGTAAGCAGAATTTAACAGCAGATGGCACTGTTGTATTAATTTCATTATATTATTGTGTCAAAATTGTTATGATCTTGAAAGGTAGAAACAGATAACTGATCAATTTTACAGTTGTTTTGAGGGTTTACATTTGACTTGAATGGCGAGTGTTTAAATGTTGTTGCAATTTAGGTGGAGCGTATGCATATGTGTAAAAATGATTGCGTGAAGAAGTCTATAAATCAATAGAATTCCTACCTTAACACAAATGTAGCATAAACAGCCTTTTATCAAATGTGCGTGAATATAAGGTATTTATATTCCTATAATTCAATATAAACAAAGAGGAATGCTGTCCTCCAGAATTTAGTCTTGAGTGCAGAAAGAAATACACTTGAAATTCCAACAGAGGGCAGTATTAGAACTGAGTATCAGATACTTAAATAAAAACACTCTTGTATTCTGAAATTACAGAGGCAAATGAAAACATGACCGATCCTCTAAAAAGAATGCTGTACCATAAATTCTCCAAAAAAAAAATCTTTTGAAAATGAGTATATAGACCCCATAATGTGACACATAAGTACAGTTAGGTCCATACATATTTGCACAGAGACCACTTTTTTTCTAATTTTGGTTCTGTACATTACCACAATGAATTTTAAAAGCAACTAAGTTGTATTTTTGTGGTTATAAAGTGGTGTGTGTGTGGGGGGGGGTTTACTGGGTTGTTGCAGTTGTTTGCCTGGATCCAGGGGCGCCGAGTACGTGCAGCACAGGTGGCAATTGGTCCCGTGGTCCGAGTATATATACAGTATATATATATATATATATATATATATCTATCTTGTCTTATGCAACCACACTCTGATCCGGAATCCTTACTTCAATCAATCTCGGTGCAGGATCCAAATGTTTGCATATACTAATATAGAAAAGATCCGCACTCCATTCTTGCATGTGAAAAATCGAATAATATTTATTTTGTACATCAATCCGAAGTTTCGGCCCCCTTTAGGGCCTTTTTCCTTGAATATATAAGTGTCACCCGGCAGCTTCACTGCTCTCACCATGAATGCGCATTGATTTTTAATCGCTAACAAAGGAGTAGGAAAAGTACTGGGGAATTCCAAGTACGATTACCTACCTGTTACTAGGGTTATCATTTGGCCTGTAATTCACTGGCCTGACAGGTAAAATAGTGGCCAAGTGCCTATTTAAAATCTACTGGTATTGTACATGCCAATACATTTGTAATACCTGTACCCTTTTTTCCTGCTCCTGATCCATCCCACTGTCTTCTAAACACAACCTTTTCAGTGCAGATCCGTCGGAATACATCCTGCACACTGCCTGTTGTCATCTCTTCCCCCATTGCTCTTACATCATAGATGGGGTTGCCACCTTTTCTTGAAAAAAATAGCGGCCTTCCTATACATTTACCTTTTTTTTTCTATTAATAACATTGAGATCAACCATCAAAAATACCGCACAGGCTGGTAAAATACCGTCCAGGTGGCAACCCTAATCGTAGACCCACTGGCCCAGTGTTACCCCACCAGTATTTCAGGCAACCCCCTACAAAGTGTTGCACCATCATTCTCTAGTGTTCCTAGTAGAAGTTAAGGGGACATCTGGGTCCAAGAAAATAATTGGTGTTCCTGCTTTCAGTGAACATATTTCTGTAAAAGAGTAGTGCCAGTCTGGGGTATCGGGCAAACCTCTTGAGTCACTGGGGCATGCCTAACAATTCCACATTCCCCATTGTTTTTTTTTTTTTACCCGTTACTACTTCTTTAATTTATCAGTTCTGGCTATAAATATATTTTTTTCATGGAACGGTTTGATAATACCCACAGATGATGTTTTGATGGTAGATTATATTAATACCCTTATGAAAATAAAAATACTAAGCCTCTACACTTATGTCTGTGTATTCTGGAAACTATAGTTTTCAATTAGTCTATAGATCAATATGCTATATATTTTTTTTTTTTTACCCACCCACTACTATTAATTTATTCCTTAAAGGAAAAGTAAATGTTTTTCTTTTTCTTTCTGTAAATTTGCTCTAAACAGCCCCCGAAGATTAATGTACCTTAGTCCCTGCTGCAAGTCTGCTCTGGTTTCTGTGTTATCAGCAGCTTGTTTCCCCTTCTTCCTGGTGCAGAGTGAAGCCCAGCCCCTTAGTTTACTGAGCAGTCCATTTGCTGCTGTTCCACAATAGAGAGGAAGAGGGAGCCAGTGTTTCATTAGTAAGCTAGTTTCCCCAAGCAAAAGGTGCTAAACACACTGGTCTCTGCTCTGTCACATTATGCAAATGATCTCCTGGACTAGTCCAAGAGATAAGGTCAGCTCAGTAAGCTATGGGGCGGGGCTTCACTCTGCACCAGGAAGAAGGGGAAACAAGCTGGTGATAACACAGAAACCAGAGCAGACTTGCAGCAGGGACTAAGGTACATTAATCTTCGGGGGCTGTTTAGAGCAAATTTACAGATAGAAAAAAAAAAAGGTTTACTTGTTCTTTAACATTTGGAGATGCTCATTGCAGTGTTGGCTAGTTGGCACAGACCGGGCTGAACAAGGAAGCTATGCAAACAAGCCCTTTTTAATGATGCAGAGTGTTGTGTAAATCCTGGCATCGTTATGAATCTGCCTTGAACTGACATCTCAACACTAATCACCAAACGGAGTCCTTAAATTCTCTAGTCCTGCTCAAAGCATTCGACTTAAAGATCTCAGCTCGGTGGAATTCTTCTTCAATGTTATAGTAATAGACCTCTGAGTAATAATGAAAAAATGTAATGCTGTGCAAGATCAGGGAGAAGGATTAATAAGACTTTAAGTATAAAGGTGGCTCATTAAATATTTACTGTGTTTTATATTTGCTTTCCCAAGTTGTTTGCTTATAACCTTCATTATCTTAATATATGTTCTGTCTGGGAATAAAAATGTACAGTCCTGAAAAATTGTTTTGAAATGCCTTTATTTGTATCCCCAACCCTCCTTTCCTCACAGATACTGTGCAGAAGTGTAGCTTGTATAGCATCCATATTTCAATTTCTGTATACTTTTTTTGGGTGGGGACATTATTGCAGATGTGTACTTCTAGTCCTACTTTTGGTTTGATCTATATGAAAACATCGGTAAACCCTAAAAGTAATGCTGCTCTGAGTCCTCTATCAAAAGAAACACTGCATTTCTTTCCTTCTATTGTGTACACTTGGGTGTCTGTATCAGACTTCCTGTTTTCATCTTAAACCTCCAGGGCTAGGGCTTGAGCATGCTCAGTTTGCTCCTCTCTCCCTTTCTTCCTCCCTACTCCCATCCCTGCTGTAATTTTGAGCCCAGTGCTATGAGGGAGCAGGGAGAGACTCAGACAGGAAGCGATCAAACCAAGCTAATATGGCAGCTGCTATCCTTAAATGGCTGAGAGAACTTCTAGAGCTGTTTATTCGGGTATGGTAAAGAATTCTGCAGAATAAATTGTGTTATAGCTTGCACTGTTGTGGCTCATCTGTTGCTAATAAACTGCTTTGGTAGCTTTCCTTCTCCTTTAAGCCATGAAACCAAAGTGTTGTAGTGTCTAAATTCTAAAGTCACTACCCTTTAGATGTTTATTTTGCAGCGAGGATGAAGAGGTGAATGATAAGTATCCAAAACCATTTTGCACAAAGATTCCTTCGTATACACACTGCTGAGCACTTGTTACACTGAGCCATCTGCCCAGCTATGTCGTGCCAGAAAATGACATAAAAGGCAAGAGCTTTTCAAGGCAAACTTGCCATCTCTTCCATCCCAAGAACCCAAATCACCTAGCATACAATTAGGGGGTTATTTATCAAAGGTCAAATTTCGAATTGATGTAAAAAAAAATTTTTTTTAATCTAATAAATTCAAATGTACTCACAACTCAAATGGGAGGTTAATTGTGAAAAAAGTTGAACATCTACAATACAATCGGATGGGAACGACCCGAAAACTTGTTTCGTATTCGAATCGAATATGAACTAAACTCGAATCGAATTTTCTTCTGAAAATTAACTTCCAGTGGGTCAACAGACCTCTGCCATTGACTTATAAATACATTTGGCAGGTTTTATGTCGACGTTTCGCATTCACATTCGAGTTGGTGCTTTTAAACTCGAATTTGCGAGTTTTTATACAAAAAAATTGAGAATTCAAATTTACCATTCGGATCTTAATAAATCTGTCCGTTTGTGACTAGTATGACCTAGAAAGCACCCATTTTATAATTCTTTTTCAGAGGTAGGTGTCCATTTAGGTGTTACAATATTTTATTCCATTCCAGAATGAAGAACTGTGATTTTTCTATTCCATGGCCTCAAAACCATAGTCCTTGAACTTTCATTGATTAAACAAAAATAATCCCCTGAGTCAAATATTGGAATGGAATATTATTGAGAGAGGTTCTTGACAAATGATATTGGGATGTTTTCAGAGAGGTAATATACCTGTACTTAAATGAATCTTTTACAGACTGTGTGTGTAGTAGCTGTGTTGTTGGTTGCTGAAAGTCTAATCTGTATCAGAAAAAGGTAATCTCATGCATTTCATGCTTCCATGTATTCTAGAGCTTCACGGGTCACAGGATGGTTCATTTCTGGCCCTTGCTGCCCTTGTAATTCAATTGTAGAGATACAGAAAATACATGGTTTTGAAGGCTTCATGTTTGGTCAAAACCAAAGTCTACAGCCAAACCAAATCTAAATGTTTAAAATCATGTGACTTTATAGCTCTGGAGAACATGTTTGCAGGGAATGCAATTTTTATTTTTCTGAAATATGCATATGGATACTAGGGTTTAGATTCAGTTTGACCAAACTGTGTTTGTGCAGGATTTTATATTTTCCTAAATTCAACCTGTATGGATTGCTTTGCCATGTATCAATGATGCATCATTTAAAATAACACTTATTGCTATGCTAGCTAGCTAAAAGCGTGGCTATGCATTATGTTTTGTGTGCCTCTTTGTGCTCTTGTACTTGAACCCCATGGTTTTGGAAATTACCTCTTTTATGTTTTTACTGCTGTTCCCAGGAATTTTAGTCATGCCACATTTATCTTAAACAGGGGTCCCCTAACTTTTTTTTTTTTTTATCCTGTGAGCAACATTCATATGTAAAGAGTTGGAGAGCAACGCAAGCATGAAAACATTTCCAGAGTTATGCAAAATATGGACTGCAATTGACTGCCGGTGGGCCCTATGTGGACTGACGGTCTACAGAATGCTCTGTTTGACAGTACAACTGGATTTTATGCAATCAAAACTTGCCTCCAAGCCAAGAGTTCAAAAATAAGCACTTGCTTTGAGGCCACTCGGAGCAACAGCCAATGGGTTGGTGAGCAACATGTTGCTCATGAGCCATTGGTTGGGGACCACCCATCCAAGCAGTCCTTTACAACAGGACTTGTCTCATGATATTGGTACTATTAAATCCACCCTTATATCTTTTGTGTATCTGTTAGACGGGTCAAATAAATGACCTAGGAGGTAAGCGTAACCAATGAAAACCAGAGTTGGGCCTAGATGTACTTTCACCCAACTACCTCTTGTCCCACTCTCACACTCCAACCCCATCAATCCCCCAAACTTTCCCCTCACTACTGGAGTCCATGGAGTATATTTATCAAAGATTGAAGTCGGAGATTGCCACAGTCCTCTGGAGATAAACTCTGCCACTCTCCATTCTTTTCTATGGGATTTTTAAAAGTATTTATCAGTGGGTGAAAGTGAAAGTTCATCCTTTGATAAAATACGCCTTTCAAAATGCCATAGAAATGAACGGAGAGTGGCGGAATTTCACTCTAGAGGACTGTGGTGATCTTTAACTTAACTTTGATAAATATACTCCATTGTGTTTGTTCAACCATGGACTGCCTCTGCCCACTGTATTATGCTGTAGTTCTGTAGTTCTAAAAGCTACAACTAGTCTTACAGTAATTAATGGTTAACTTTTTACGTCAATCTTCCTTTGGTAAGATAGTGGAAATGCAAGCAAAGGAAAGGAACACATTATTTAACGGCGTTGAATCACTGGAATGGTGGCTGCATTTGCTGCGAGATCCATGTAGCGGCATTTTATTTTCTCTGTTGACAGCCTTGATAAATTGGCAGACCGAAGGGTAAATCTGTCTCCGGTGCTTGCTAACCTTTTGCACGATGTTACAGATAGCCTGAGAAGGCGTACATTGAAGACAGTTTTGACAGATCTGGAGTGTTGGGTGGTGAAGAAATCGACGATAAACAAATGCCTTGGATGATGCTGTGAAATTACAATTTTGTGTAGCTTAGTCTGGAACGCTGCATTTAGAAGTGAGTTTATCCTCCGTATACAATGCTTATAATCACAAAACCTTAAAACACAGATGTTCATTTAAAGAATGTCATTGCATGTTCATTTTAATTAAATGATGTACTACCCATCCATCAGGCCTACTGACGTGCAGAGCAAGAGCAATCAAATACCATGGAGGCTTCAACTTTGTATGTTTGTGTGTAGCCAATATGCACTTTTGTACTTATGAGTTCATTGACCAAAGTATTGGCACAAAAGTTTAGATACAATATATAGTAAGGTTTAATTTTGGCCATATCCTTTTGATTTAGCCAGATAAATCCAACCCCTGGTTTCTTGTGCTTTCAGAGAACATGAATTAAAGTCATAATTTTGTGAAGATTTTATAGATGGTGACATATTCTTTTTAGATAACTTTTCCTTTTTATTTCCTCTTCACTGGCTAAAATGTAAATTGTGATTTTTGATTTGGTAAAATCTTTAGTGGGACATGCATATTTGGTCGTTATTAAATTATAGCGTTAATGTGCATAAGTATTTTTTTCTGAAAATGACTTATCTGTCCAGTCTTTCAACAGCACACAGGCACCAAGTCTTTTGAAGTGTATTCCAAAGCCAAGTGCTTCTGTAGAGCATTGCATGGATCTCACTGTCTTTGTGGCACATCGAACAGCATGGTGGCTGTCATTGTAACCTCAATTTCTTAGCAGTGAGTTGGCATGCCAGCTGTGTACCATTAAGAACTGAAAATAGACTTATGTTTTTTGACATTGCAAGATTGGCCCACCTGGGGCTGCTTTAGAGGCAGAAGAAAATTGGGTTTTCTAGTACTGCTTGCCTATCACAGTGAACTTCAATAATTATTGCAATTAATATTATAATCCTTTATTTATATACAGTGAAACCTCAATTCTACATCCCTTTATCCAAGTTTTAAATTTTTTGTGGTCCCACCTATGTATTATGCATAATACATTTACCTGAGTTTATAACTTCTTTGATTTTACACCATTTTTTTTTCTGGTCCTCTGAAAACATAAAATGGGGTTCTGCTGTGGTTCTTGTTCTGTTTATACGTGTCTCTGGCATAGTTCAATTTACAACCCAAGGTCCCAGACGATAATATAAAACTTCTTTCAGATGTGCATCCTTGTTGGGGCAAATATTCTGTGCTACCCCACCAACCCTCTTACCATAGTCATATATCAAATTTGCCCATGGGCAGTAACAAATTATCTATTCATTGTTCTACCTGCAGCTGGCTGAATAGAACCAATCACAGATTGGTTGGCATGGGTTGTTACCCAGGGGAAAACTTGCCCAGTTGAAATATCAATTACAACATTAACTTCCTCGTGGGCTCCATTGGGGAGTGGCAAGTTGCACCCTTGCCTTCCAGTATTTAGGCCTCTGGGGGTGGGTAAATCCCAAAAATAATTTGTTGATCCTGCTGTACTTTCTGTATGCTCTTAGTAAATAGTTACATTCAGAATATAAAAATGGGATTTTAGATGTTTTCTCACCCCATTATTTAATTTTTTTTCTTTGTTTACTGAAACATTGGTTCTTCATTTTAGGCTGAGCTCGGTCTTCCCTGGAGTTCACATATGCTTGCCTTTTCCTAATATTAATTATAATAAGTTAATTACATCTTCAGGCACTACTGTTCCTCTTCAGTACATTTAATCTACAATGAGATAAAATGAGAAGGTTGCCATACCCATATCTATAATGACTTTGGGTGGTTGTGACTATATACTATTTATTGTTTGTTTATTGTTGGATAATCTTTTAAGTTTAGTTTGGTGTTGAGAATAAAATAGTGCCCAGAACGGACACAAGCAATATAGTATAGGTATGGGACCTGTAATGCTCGGGACCTGGGATTTTCCAAATATGGGATTGTTCCGTAATTTTCATACCTTAAGTCTGCTAGGAAATCGTATGAACATGAAATAAACCCAATAAGCTGTTTTTTGCCTCCAATGAGGATTAATTATATGTTTGTTTGAATCAAGTATGTTTTATTATAAAGAGAAAGGAAATAATTTTAAACATTTTTGATAAAATGTAGTCTATGGAAGCCAGCCTTTCAATAATTTAGAGCTTTTTAGATAACCGTTTTTTGGATAATGGATCCCATACCTGTACCCTGTGTCAATACACACTCAATGATAGGAATTGCATTTGTAACAAAACAGAAGAAATGTACGTAATGGAATTGCCTGTGTTTTCAATATGATCTACTTGATATTGAAAAAAATAGGACCCAACTTTTTTCCTCATGGACATACAGCCTCCATAATTCTATCGCTCCCAATTCAAGTGGGTAGTTTACTTTTTGTATGTATAGACTGTACTGTAGTCTTAGCAACTTTGCAACTGGATTTCATTTTTTAAATATTTTTTCTTCTTCTGTCTCTTTGTAGTTTAAAATGCTTCTTGGAATAGCTGCAGAAATGCCAAAATAGAGAGCTGCTGAACAAAATGATAAAAAATTCAGGAACCATAACAAAAATAAAAAAATAATAATATATTCTAATTAGACTATTGCAGTTCTACCCAAATGACCCTGATCAAAAGTTTACATTCCCTGGTGATGTGGCCTGATAACATGCACACAACTTGACACAAATGGCTATTAAAGGTAACCATCTTCACCTGTGATCTGTTTGCTTGTAATTAGTGGGTGTGTATAAAAGGTTAATGACTTTCTGGACTCATGACAGACCCTTGTATCTTTCATCCAGTGCTGCACTGATGGTTTTTGGATTCTTAGTCATGGGGAAAGCAAAAGAATTGTCAAAGGATCTGCGGTAAAAGGTAGTTGGACTCTATAAAACAACAAAGGAATTGAGAATACCAATCAGCAGTGTTCAAACTCTAATTAAGAAGTGTAAAATTAGGGGTTCTGTTGAAACCCTAGGTCAGGTAGATCAACTAAAATTTCAGCCACAACTGCCAGAAAAATAGTTTGGGATGCAAGGAGAAACCCACAAATAATTTCAGGTGAAATACAAAAAATTCCATAGAAAAACTTTCACACATCAGCCCTGAAGCTACACGTGGGACGTACTTGGACATTCCAACATGACAATGAACCAAAACACAAGGCCAAGTCAACTTGGACTGCAAAATACTACATTGGCTACAGCAAAATAAAGTGAAGGTTTTGGAGTGGCCTTCTCAGTCTCCTGACCTCCAATATCATTGAGCCACTCTGGGGAGACCTGAAACGTGCAGTTCATACAAGACAGCCCAAGAATTTATGGGAACTGGAGGCTTTTTGCCAGGAAGAATGTGCAGCTTTACTGTGTGAGAAGATAAAGAGCCTCATCCACAAAAGACTTCAAGCTGCCATTGACGTTAAAGGGGCAATTCATGGTATTAAGAACTGGGGTATGTAAACTTTTGATCAGGGTCATTTGGGTAGTTTGTGTAGTGATTATGATTTAAAAAGAGTAAACACAGTTGTTTGACAATAAATGGCTTCAGCCAACCACTAACCATGAGTGATAGAAAAGTTTTTGTGTTATCATTCATATTCTCTGAAAAATGTTTAAGAAATCATAAATTCTGCCAGGGTATATAAACTTATGAGCACAACTGTATGTTGTCAATATAACAGAATTTTTAAATCTATTTATTTCATGGTTATTGGTAAGTTGTCTATGATGTGGAAGGTTGCAGGTGCCCACAACTTCTTTCATTATGTTCAATATTTTCAGGCTGTAAATATTCTCACCTTACTGTTTTCCCCTTCTGTCCTTTTTTTTTTTTTTTTGCATTTTGTTAACATTCCTTTAAAGCCCTGTTTACTTGTGGTGAATGATTGTCATGCAAAAGAAAAGAAAAGATCAGGAAGAATTCTTCTTAAAGTAATGTATCCCTATTCATTATACAGATGTTGGAATTCACATTGCTGCTGAATGACGAACCTTAACCTCAATTTTAAATTAATAACAAAATAATATTCATTTGTAGCGGTGGCAGATCTTGAATTGGCCAGAATCTTAAGGTAGGGCTGCTCAGGATCAGCTAGACCTGCACCCAACCAGCAGCTGTGATTTCTATAACCCTTTCCAATGCCCACCATGCAACGTGAAAGTAGCATCGTTTAAAGGGGGAACAAGGTAGAAGCCAAAACTACTTTAGATTTTGTGCAATTTTTTTTATATTTTCTTTTTTTTATAATTTCTACTTTTTAAAATTTGTCATATGCATACGCCATCAATTTACAAATTTATATTATGCGAAGGAAAAGGAAAGGCAGAAAGGAAAGTCATAACCTAAACAATTTTCCAAAGTGGGAAATTTTCAGGCACATGTGGTGGGATGAGTTGTGTTATGGTATGTATTTTGGAATGCACAATTAACTAATGATGTGTCAATAAGGCCATTTATTTTGATGCCCACGTTTGATGGAGTGTTTCACAATTGTATATAGTATTTATGGGATAACAAGGTCACCTAATAGACCCAATGTTCCTATTTTACATCCCCACACCCCTGAGAATAGGATGAGATGAGAGTTATAGTTCCATGGGGACAATCTAGATGTGGTGTATGAAAAAACAGTTTAATCCATCAATCTAACATACTATTACAAATATAATTCCCCCAACCCCCGGGACAGTAAAATCTTGCAATAGAAAATATAAATTTTCTGTTACTCAAGCTGTGTATATTGCTTTTAAAACATTGGCTGATTTTGAATTATAACAGAATGAGAAGTAAATGGAAAACTGCTCTCATGTAATCGGCTCTATCAAGTGTTACACATTTAGCGTGACAGTCATGGTCTTTGCCCTGCCCTCCAATTCTCAGGTTGGAAGGGCAAGAAATCATGGATTTTCCAGGTTCTTGCTACACAGCTACCTAATTGCTGCATCAGGGGACTGTCAAGTGCAGAACACACAGTTTTTGCTTCCCGATTCCCCCCAGAACCTCTGACTCAAGTACTTTCCCGGGACAGGGTAACTGGGTTGTACAAACAATTAGTCTGGTGTTCTTTGGCATGCAAATTTAGTATGGAGACATTGAACATTGTGTTCATTTAGGAAGTTTAGAAAATAGATTTCAAACTAAAACTGCCCTTTTCTTGTGTATGTGCTTCCTGTTCCATTTTCTTGTATTTTAAAGGGACAAAAAAAAAAACATCAGTTAATACTGATACTCCAGCAGACTTCTGCACTCTAATCCATTTGTCAAAAGAGCAAATAGATTTATTTTTTTTGTAACTTAAATTATTTTATTGATTTTTCTTCCATTTTTCCAATAAACATATCAAGATACAAAGATATTTTCAG
>CM044438.1:16478845-16494798 GCA_024363595.1 Xenopus borealis
CCCCCCCCCCCCCATGACTTGCTTGTGCCTGCCCATCGTCATTAGTTTGCAAAAGGCAGTGAGGTTGAATGTAGGTCAACCTTGGGGTCTGCTGTATTGTAATTGCAGCACTGGAAAAAATAAAAAATATGATTGTTTTCCCTGTGCCTATGTGGAATTCCCCCATGTACTCCAGTTTCCTTCAACACTCCAGAATCATACAGACGTGTGTGTGATAGGGGCCTTAGATTGCAAACTTGATTTGGCAGGGAGGGATTGATTTAAATTATGTATAATCTCTGTAAAGATCAGAGGAACATGTCATTGTTATGTAATGTATCCATGTATAGGCTATTTTGCCTGTATAAAGCAGCAGAAATGCCACCTAGCATTAAAGCAGAAAATATATAGATGGTCTTACTGTTGAAGACTTGAAGTATATTGCAAATCACTTTGAAGTTCCTGACCTACATAAAGACACTCTGCTGTCCTATATACAATGAACACTCCAGCAGCACTCTGAAATGATGAAATTCGTGCCACCAACCAGACGACTTTTCCGGCCAATTATTAAGCTTGGTATACAGTCTTAACAATCACTCTTAAATAAGTGTTTTAAAGGAGAATTCAACCCTACATTTAAAAAAACCCTACCCCCATCCTCACCAAGACTCCCCTCTCTCCTCCCCCAGCCTAAGTAATACCTTGGGCAAAGGACCCTAAGGCTAAGTCCAGACGGGGAGATTCGGGGGCGATCCGTCGCCGGGCGACTTTTCGCCGCGACGGATCGCCCCCGAATCTCCCCGAATAGGTAGGCATTGGCGCTGCTTCAAAGCGCCGGCGCGTGTTCACACGCGGCGGCGCGATTTTCAAAAGCGCTCCAAATTGCCTCGCCAGGCTAGCCGTCTGGACTAGCCCTAAATCCATACTTCCCCCTCAGGCATCTGACTTCACAGGCACTATCTTCAGCTGCTCTGGTAATCTTCAGAATGAGACCGGCATTTTGGCACATGCCCAGCCGGGGCAATCTTCCACTTTGTAACAACTTAGCATGTGCCGAAACTCACAAAAATTGCCATAGCGCTGGTCTCGTTCCAAAGATTACCAAAGCGGCTGAAAATGGCGCTTGTGAAGTCCGCTGCCTGAACCTGCATGGAGAGGTAAGTATGGACTTAGGGGCATTTGCCCGGGGTATCCCTTAGACTGGGGAAGGGAGGGAGGGGGGTCTTGGTGGAGATGAGTTTTTTTTAATGTAGGGTTGAATTCTCTTTAAGGGGAGTGGTTACATATTGGTTCCCACCCCCAATAATGAGATAAAAGTGCAAACAGTGCACAATTATATCAACCAAATTTAGCAAGTCCCTCCTATCACAAAAATCTTGTATTTCTATAAAGTGTCCATGTGACAGCTGATATTCATCAAAATTGTTTGTCCCGAGTTTAAGTACGGCACTACTTTTACAGCATTACTGTAGATAGCAATCCATTATTTTTAATTAGCAATTACTTTTGTTCAGATTGTAAGGGGGTTAGACATAATTAGTATACACACTTAAAAATGAAACTTCAAGCCTTTACTGTTGTCAGCAGGCCCAGATTTGCCATGAGACTGCAAAGGCCAGGGTCTAGGGTGGCATAAATTATAGGGCAGCTTGCCACCCAGCTGAAGGGGTACTTCACTCTGTTCTTATAGATGCTTGGTGTTCCAGTGCGAAAGGATGCGTGGTCGCACAATCATGCAGGAGGGAGGGGGAGCCAGAGAATGCTGGTCTCCGGGCGCCCTGATGAGAAAGTTGCTCCTGGTTGTCAGTATAAGTTGTGTACACTTTCTAGTGAACCAATATGTAACATTCATTGCAGAACTTGGTCAAAATCATGGAACACGGTTACAGCTTTCCTGGCACTAAAGGCTTTAATTTGTCATGTCTCATCCTCAGGAGCTCACTACAGTTCTCCCCTATGCTTACATGCACCCATGCACTGCAGTAATAGCATAGCAGCGTTGGCCCTGGCTTACTTTACCTACAACAGTGATCCCCAACCAGAAGCTCGCGAGCAACATGTTGCTCTCTGACCCCTTGGATGTTGCTCCCAGTGGCCTCAAAGCAGGTGCTTATTTTTGAATTACTGGCTTAGAGGCAAGTTTTGGTTGAATAAAAAACAGATGTCCTGCCAAACATTCTCTCCTGTAGGCTGCCAGTCCATATAGGGGTTACCAAAAAGCCAATCAGAGCTCTTATTTGACATCCACATGGACTTTTTAATGCTTGTGTTGCTCTCTAAATTTAAATGTGGCTCACGAGCAAAAAAGGTTGGGGACCCCTGACCTACAACATAACACAGTCACGCATTCTCATTACCCCTTAATTGCCCGGCACCACTCGGCTCCAGTTTCCTTTAGACCTCTCCCTTATGCTGGAACCTTCTAGGGCAATCCTACTCAAGACCCAACCTAGGAAGTTGCTTTAGTGCCCAAATTACATGTTACCATAACAATATACAAAACCTAATTCCTTCAGCTTTCGTGACTACTACAGATAAGAAGATAAACACAATGTTCTAATTGATTGCTTTGGGTAAGTGATTTAGTGCCATTTAGCATCCAAAGTTTGTGAAACCTTTAACATTTTCTGTATTATTATATGAATGTGACCTAAAACATTATTTGATTTTCAAGCAAATTCTAAAAGTAGATGAAGAAAACATAATTAAACAAATCTTATTATATTTGGTCATGTATTTAATGAAACTCATGCCAATAACATATCTTCATGTAAGTGACTGCTTAGGATTATCATATAATGTGAATATAAAATCAGTCTGGCATTTTCAGTCAATTGGATGACAATCCAGTGTGAGAGAGAGGCTCGGTTTTATTTAAAGAACGGGAATCCAGCAAAGCCTGATCACGCACACAACACACTTGTGTGGCTTGAACAGATTCGAAGGTTACAAGACCATGTCTAAGGTGTTTGGGCTCTACCAATCAACAGTCAGACAGATTGTGCACAAATGGAGGAAATTCAAGTTACCATATGTAATACAATTCAAGTTACCATATGTAAGTATGGTTACCATACCCAGAAGTGGTCGACCATCAAAGATAACTCCAACTGCAAGGTGTCTAATAGTTCAAGAGGTAACGAAGGAACCCAGGCTAACTTCTAAGCAACTGGAGGCCTGTCTCGCATTGCGAATGCTGATGTACATGAGTTCACATCCGGAGAACACTGAAAACCAATAGTATGTATGGCAAGGAAAAAGCCACTGCTCTCCCCTAAAAATATTGCTGACTGTCTACAGTTCAGTAGAACTGAACTCGTGGCTTCAAGACTTCTATTTTGACTTTTTTTTTGTGACTTCAGTTCTTTCCGCGGCCTCAAGACTTAGTTTGCTCTTTCTGTGACTTTGGGGTTTTTCGTGAGCTTTTCGGTGGTTCAGGACCTTCGAAGAGGCAGCACGTTTGCGGTACTGCCAAGTGGGCTATTTAAAAAAATTGCAGCACAGCTAGGCCCCCCTTTAGGTCCGAGCCCGGTACACTTGTGACCTCCTGATGGGGGTCCTGCTCAGTGGGCTCTGAGCAGCTGTTGAGAAGCAAAGCTTATGGGTTGTTGCAAATTATCAAGCAAAAAATGAGCTTTGTATGTAATATAAGCTGATGCTACATGGCTGATTGTTAAATTCTGATGCTAATTTCACTGGTTTGAGTTGCCATGTAGTAATTATCTATATTAATTACTAATCAGCCTTATATTGTGACTATATTTCTATTCTATATGTACTGTATATTGTGAGTGGGTCCCTAAGCTCAGTAAGTGACAGCAGCACAGAGCATGTGAATCAGTGAATCAGCAGAAAAGAAGATGAGGAGCTACTGGGGCATCTTTAGAGACACAGATCTTTACTGCTGAAGGACTGTGGTTGTCTAGGGCTGGTACAGAAGCACAAAACCTTTTTAACCTACTTCTTATGCTTACCCTTTAGTTGTATTTAAAGGGCAACTAAAGTCTCTTGTTTCTTGCTGTATTTTGTATACTAAACATAAACCCAAACTTACTGCACCAGAAGCCTAATAAGACAAACTATTATTGCTTTCAAAGTTGGTGCAGGGGGCTGTCATCTTGTAACTTTGTTAGACATCTCTGCAATATCAAGACTCGCACATGCTCAGTGTGGTCTGGGCTTCAGTTGGGAGGGTTAAGCTTAGGGATCGTCATAAATGATCAAAACAGCACAAGTCAAATAATATCTGCCATAGAAGCCAATACAGCAAGACTCATTAATAATCAGAATATACAGACTGCACTGGGTCTGTGGATGCAAATATCTACACAGTCACTGCCTGTTTTACAGGGAAACAGACAAAGCTGCTGGAGTTTTGGGAAGTAAGGTGGAGGGGACCCCCCTGCTTTTTGAAACTGACTGTTTCCCTGTATAGCAGTTGGGGACCGTCAGACAATTCCTATCCCCAGCAATAAATGAAGGGATAATTTCACTGCACACAGTCAAGTTTCTTATAAAAATGGTACGCATTTTTTAATTGAAGTATATTTGAGATAGATTTCTTCTTCATTAAAGAAAGTAAAAATGGGATTTTATTTTATTGCCTTTACATTTAAGGCCTCACAGGCTGGATGCAGATTGAGTTAATCTCAACACTCTTTGTATAATAAATATAAATGCCCAGCAAAACCTTTATTGTAAAAAATTCTTAATACCTGTGAATGAGTCAAGTACTTGCAGATTTGGGAAAAGCCCTTCAGATTTGTTGGATTGCTTGTTTATTTGGAGGCAGATGGAGCCAGTAGCTGAAAATTCTATGCAGGGCTTTGTAATGCAATGACCTCCAGCCACAATAGCAGGTGTTTTTCCAGAAAGACTCCACTGTTTCCAGCAGAGCCTTCAAGGCTGCCCAGCATATGAGTTTGCCAACTAGTTCAGCTGGCATACAGTCCTCCCTTCCCCAGGTGATAAATGTAATTATTCTATGCAGTGTAGCTATCTCCTTGGCAGAGCTGCAGTAGGTATATTAGAGAATGCTTTGTTAAAGAAGACAAAATCTCAAGTTATAAAGCCAGGCAGGTTTTTGTCAAGTAAACTACATGATAAGCCTAATACTAAAATACTATAGCGCTGTGGAATGTGGTGGTCCTTCAAAAATATTTTTTGTGAGATAAATATACTTTGCTAAATTGCATTCCAACAATACTGGCAGCAGGAATTTTAGGGTCTGAGTTTGTGAATCAGTAGGGTACACAACTCTTGCTATGACCTTGGTGTCTTTGATTGCTACTCAGATTTTAGTTTTATGAGGAAAAATTAAAAAGCCAATACCGTAGTCAAAAATGGGGTGTTCCCAAATTTATTGTGGTGCTCCAGACACGTGAGTCATGTGATAAGGTATTGGCTTTTTAATTTTTTCCTCATACTTTAACTAGCGGTGGAAGAGCCCAGTACCAATACCTTTTCCCCACTTGTCACATATTTTTTTTCCAGATTTTTCCAGTTTTATCACATCCTCCTGTAACTAACCATTATGAAGAGGGAGTTAGATGGTGATGGAAAGCGATGGCTCCATATGAATAAAAGAAACAATTTCCAGAGTAAGCAATGGAATAATTTTAGAAATCTATCTATTGGTTTCTAAATCTGTACATGTTTATATAACCGCATTACATAAGAATGAAGTCAGCTATAATAACAGTAAAAGGAAGGTAGATATTTCTTATCCATTTAACATTACAATATCTTGTTATCTTAAACTAATGAGATCTGGTTTTAATCGCAGAATTTGATGATAAAGTACAGGTATGAGATCTGTTATCCAGCAAGTTCCGAAACGCCATGTTCCATTTTATCCAAATAATCAAAATTTTTAAAACCAATTTGCTTTTTCTCTATAATAATAATAAAACAATATCATGTGCTTGATCCAAACTAAGGTATTATTCATCCTTGTTAAATGTATTCATGATTTTCTAGTAGACTTAAGATATGAAGATCCATATTACGGAAAGATCCATTATCAAAAAGCCCTAGGTCCCAAGCATTCTGGATAAGAGGTCTCCTACCTGGACAAGGCTATAAGGTGTTGTGTGTACAGAGCTCGAGTTCATGTCTCCCAAACACGTGACCTGTTCTCCAGACCTATCCGGACATGGGGTTTTCTGGATAAGGGGTCTTTCCATAATTCAGATCTCCATACTTTGTCTACTAAAATACCTGTATGCATAAATCATTGCTAACTCCCAGTAGGTTTGTTCTGTCTCCTTTAAAGGACCAGTAACAACAACATTTTTTTTTTTTTAAATGTTTTCGTATACTTGGAAAAAAAACCACCAAGACAAATTAAACTTTAAAATAGCAACACCTTTATTAAAAAAATAAGTTACTGAAACTCCTCATCTTCAGAAAAGGCGACAGGGCGACCATCCATTCTGCAGCACTTGATTCCTCCTCCCAAGCTATTCTACTGACAGCGTGTCCTGTGCCATATCGGCACCGGTTCGGCCTTGGCTCCCCCCGGCCCCCCGCAGGCTGTACATTCTTGACTGCACATCTTCTGTGGCCATGCCGGAATGAACGCGCTGCCCTCCTCTACCTTCCTGCAACTCATGTGGAGCCAATGGGGAGCCTGCCGACATCGCCTTCCTACTGCTGCTGTTGGACACCTGGGAGGAGGATGAAATAGAGCTGGAGATGGGGCAGAGGACACACTGTTGGTAGATTAGACAGGGAGGAGAAATCAAGCACTGCACAATGGATGGTCGCCCTGTCACCTTTTCTGAAGAGAAGTAGAGTTTTGGTAATTTATTTCTTAATAAAGGCTTTTATATTTTAAAGTTTAATTTGTCTTGGTGTGTTTTTTCCAATGTATACTAACAATTTTTTTTTTTTTAAAAGTTGATGTTACTGATCCTTTAAGCATAAATTATATCTCATCTCATTTGGGATAAATTACAAGTTACTGTATTATTCAAACTAAAGAATAATTAATATTTTTGGCAGAGCTCACCATCTTGGTGTCATCCCCTCCCTTGCAAAACTTGTCACACTCTGAACCGCACAACTCAATGCACTCCCTTGGCACGGGCTTGTTATGACACAAAACACGTATATATTTGCACATATATGGGGGAACATAAAGTATATAAATATAAAACTTGTTACTGGAAAAAATGTTTGCTTCAAAAGATTATGATGCCTTCAAGCATGTCTTAAAAATGTGCAATTAAAATTTGCAATGCAATAAAAGTCTGATGAAGAATATTACATTGCAGCATTGCAAATTTTTATTTGTGATCAAATTTGTTCTCTTTGCAACCCCCATACTGCTTCATTTGTTCACTGCAGTGTGTCTGAAACAAGCTGAGATGTTTTAAAGATTTGGACTTTCTGGTCAACATAAACTACAAAGAATTGACTGACTTTTATTATTACAGCGAAAAGGGAAATTATCTTTGATACTTTTAATTATTTCATTAAAATGGAATGAAAATGGGAAATGTCCTTCCCTTAATTCGGAGCTTTCTGGAAAACAGTTTTCTGTATTAAGGATACCATGCATGTAACTCTAAAAAGGCACGCTTAAAGGAAAAGGGAAGGGGGTTCATCCCTTGGGGGAAAGGATTACTGTCATCTTGCTTGTTCCAAACTGGGAATGCGGATGCAAGAGTTAGAGTTGTATACAAAATTGCTGTTCTTAATGGTAAGTTGATTGTACGTGAATTAATCACTTCAGTCTCTTGTTCTATTTCACGATTGAGATGATTCTAGGTTCTAGAAGATCTAAGGCTAATGCCTTGCAGTGGGTAAAGGGAACAAAAATCAGCCAATTTAATCGCACTCTTTACAGTGTGGGGTGTTGTGCAAACATCCAGAGGCCTCTGTTCTCTTCAGTGCTCTGTTAAGCTGGCCATACACGGGCAGATAAAGCTGCCAATATCAGTTGTTTAGACCGATTTGACAACTTATCTGCCCGTGTATGGGGTCTTCCCAACCGATATCTGGACACGATATCGATCGGGAAGGTCAGACTTTCTTCTGACCAACCTGTCGGAAGTACATTGCACATCTCGTAATCCAATCGTTCGGCCATAGGGCAGAATGTTCAGATTACCCCGATATAGCCCTGCCAGTTAGTAGCATATCTGGGAAAGATCTGCTTGTTTGGCGATGTCGCCAAACGAGTGGATCTTTGCATCTATGGCCAGCTTTAGGCTGCACTATATTCAAAATCGGCAAGCACGGGGAGGTACATTGGAGACCTTGCCTTCCACCCCCAAACGAGTGGATCTTTGCATCTATGGCCATCTTTAGGCTGCACTATATTCAAAATCGGCAAGCACAGGGAGGTACATTGGAGACCTTGCCTTCCCCCCCCCTCACCTGATCTAACTTTTGCATTATTTATGCAAGTTAGGAATCAAAGGAGGTGTAGCCCCATCAGGGCCATAGGTGGCTTGTCTGCATCTCCTGATGCTGCTGTTTGCATGGAAATCCAGATATTTAGCAACAGCCCAGGAGGAACGTTGACGCTAGTCCTACTAAATGAGCTCTATGGGTGCATTCTTGCGTCCCTTAGTGTTCTCCCACTTTTGCTCCTCAATGTTGTCAGAGATTAGGTTACTTTACTGTAACTATCCGACTCCGATTCTGTCTCATCCTTCTGATTGATTACCCGGTTCTTGCCTGTCTGACGATCCTTGTTATCTGCCTGCCTCGACCCAGCTTGCTTGACTATGAACTTGCTTAATCCTATTGTACCGGGACCTTCGGCCTAACTGACTTTAACAACAGTCGTGCCCCTCTGCTTGCCAGAACTCCTCGCCTTGTTCCTCTTGTTAAGTCCAGGTGGCATCTGAGTAGCTGAGGGCTCCTCCCGAAGCCAAAGACGGTCACACTACTGGTGAAGCCGAGCTGAGACCAGGGAACTTGGCATCTGATCTGGTTTAGGGTGCCGACCGTGACAAAAGGGCCTTTTTTTTTTTTTTTTTTTTTTAAACTGCATACAATGGGGGGAATGGAGAGGAACTAGGCTTCTCTGCATATTTTCCTTCATGTTCCATCTCTTGCTTATCCCAGAGGGCTAGTTTATCATTTCTAATAAATTTAAACCTCAAAATATTTGCATCGCTCAATGGTCTCAGAGCACATATACTTCCCTTATTCCCTCTTAACCTTGTGGTTTAGCATGGGGAAAAAAGGACACATAAAAATTACTGTTTTTTGTGAATGGGTCTCTCTTAACTGTTCTCCAATAAAATAACCTTTTTCTGTTTCTTTTATATTTTTATAGTTAAAAGCCACCTATAATTATGTTGCTACTTCTCATAATAACACAATGACAATCTCACATCCTGTTTCACGATTGATTCTTAGCAATTTGTAAGTGGGAAGTGAGCCGTATGCTTTATAAAAATACAGAAGCGACACAATTTCTAAGGACTAAAGGTGATAATTTGTTACATGTGCACATTATTTCTGGTTCTGGCTGTTGCTGAAATGTGTTAAACATATGACAAAAAGCAAATCACAGCCATGCTTAGAAGGGTTTCTTTTCAATTGACGTTTTTAAAACCAATCCTATTATTGAGAAATCAGGAGAAAGGGATTTGTTAAGTACAGCAGTGAAAATTGGGTTGATAGTCATGTAATATATCGGTGATACATTTTTCTGGCTTTTGTCCAAAGTAAACTTTTAGCTAGTTTTGTCATCATTAAAATGTTAATGTTAAAAGATACAGAAAAAAAAGGTTGAGTGAACCTTCCTTGCATTTCCAGGAGCTGTAGGCCATGCTTAGTTTTGTAGCTGCAGACTTTTCATATCTTTAGTTTTTCAAGTGTTTTGACCTCATTAACAGACATTTTATCAAAGATTTACTAAGGGCAGATTTACTAAGGGTCTAATTTTGAATTGTAAAAAAAAATCGAGATTCGACCGTGTGAATAGGCAGGGAAGTAAAATCCTTCGAATTCGACTATCGAATTTGAAGGATTTTACTGCAATTCGATTGGTTGAATGATCGAATAGGAAATATTTGATCAAACGATAAATCGTTGGAACCAATCGAATATTTTTTATTTGTTCAAAAGTAATGAAACCCAATTCGGTAGCTTTGATCTGGCGAACTAGGTGGCTGTACTTCGACAGTCGAATATTCAAATTAAATTTTATTCAAATCGAATTTTCAGAATTCACTGGTCGAAGTGGTCTTCAAAAACATTTGAAAATTCGATCGAACTTCGAATCCTTCATGTGAATTTAGTAAATCTGCCCCTTAATGAGAGTGCACTTTTTTTTGTTACTTACACAAGGATTAAGCTCAAACAAAAAGAATTTGCTGTTTGTAACTGTGAAGAAGCTCATCTGTTCCAAGTAGGTGATACAGAATGGCTATTAACAAGACATTTAATCCTCAGACTATCATCCTTAAGACTAGCCTAAATTGTTAGGGCCAATTCAAGCCCGTGAACCAATTTAAGTTGGGGGCTTATCTGTTAAAGTTGTCATGAAAATACATTTTTATTTATTGCATATTTGAAAGCCATATGGGAAATTGTTTTCCAAGGATGAACTCGCCACCACAACCAGTTCAAACAAAAGATTATGAGGAGTATCTCTCTGAGCAGATTTCTGTTTGCTGCTACCTTAGGATACAATGCGGAAGGATTAGGCTCAGAAGAAAATTAATTGGAGCATGCCTACTACTTGCATTGAAATTTTGTGATTAAGCACGTCCACAGAAAATATCACTGAAATTAAAATAGTTCCAAGAGGCATTCCTGGAAGCAGGTACAATCAGGTGTCCTACTGGAATTTTTCACCATTATGCACCTTTCATCTGATTATAATGTTCATGAATTGAGTTGTTGCATTCTCCCTGTCCAATCATGTTCTGCATTCCCTTGGATTCTCTTCTTTTGCACCAGTGCTAATCTTATCCATGTATATATTGTCCTTTCATTCCAGCCTACCTGTCTCTCCGCAACTTTCCATTTTTCTGTTCTGTCATCTACTTCTCGGCTGCTCCAGTTTTCTTCTTTGCCAGCACACTGAAGCTTTAGATCTCCAGTTGCTAAGTTTCAATTCAGCTAAGCTCTTGTGCCAACTTTGTTTCCCCTTGGTCTCCAAGCCACTGCCTATATTTTTTCCCAGCCTGGATCATATTATTTGTAACCAATTCTGCTTAACCGTATTCCTACCGATTACATGGTTTGACTTGATCGTTGTTTTTGGCATTGCTAGTGGTGCACTTATCACCTGCCTAATTTTTTACCTCTGTGTGCCTATCCCTTATGGGCCAATACTGTTCTACGCATTACCAGGTTTTGTGGCATATAAACCTGGGCTTAGGGGGCTGGGAGGGCTTGAGCTTAAACTGAGAAGTGGGGAGTGTCTGGGGCCTTGTGGCTCCAATTGCAGAGAAGTCCAGATCAAGGAGGAAGCACTAGGGTTAAAGTCTAGTTCACAGTAGCCAAAGGGTTCAGAATAAGCATAGTCAGGATTCAGGCAAAAGTTCAGGAGGATTATTATAAGGTAATTTCTAATTGCAATGCATTATTTTTTTTATGGTTTTGATGCTAACAAAGCCGTTACCTTGCCTTCGTTGGTGGGTGGCAGATGAAATGGCCTCTGGCCGTGAGGTTCTCTTTACAGTTGAATTGAGCAGATTCTGGGGGAATACACGGACAGGCAAGGTAACGCATACCTCCCAACTGTCCCGTTTTTAGAGGGACAGTCCCTCTTTTGACAGCTCAATCCGCTGTCACTCATTTGTACTGGAAAGTCCACTTTTTCTCTTCACTCAACAGCCAGAAAAAGAAACAAAGTTTCTAACTTAATTGGCTTTTGGCAGAGAGCCCAGAACTGTCAGGAGGCTCAGGTTAGATATTTGTAACAATTTCTAGATAAGCAAATAAGTAATTGTAGCAATATAAGATAGCAGGTCCCTTGGGAAACCTTAGACTCACAGCTTAAAGGGCAATTCACCTTCATTAGCAAAACTGTAATAGCTGGACAAAAAAGAAAAACAAATATGTTCAAACTTTAATAACATGCCTAATTTTGTAAAATGAACATGCAATTATGGGGTGTGACCACAAGCATGGGCATGGTCAGAAAACTTTGTTTCCAAAATTTTGTTACGTATAAATAACGGCTTTGATAGCATTAAAACCATAAAAGAAAAGGTATTGCAATTAGAAATAACCTTATAATCATTCCCCAAAGCCTGGGAAAGATTATAGATTTTGACCATAGATCCCTATTAAGTTTGAAATTCACCCCAATCGGCATGATGTCACAATCCCGCCGTAGTGCTATAGCGGCCCTGGGCACCGCCATCTTGGAAATAAAATGGAGCGTTCCGCAACGAGTACTCTCGACAGTGAGATGGGATATTGCCAGTACTTTTAAGGATTGCTTTTTAAAACTATTTAGCATTTTGTTTGTTTAGCAGGACTTCTTAAATACTTTAAAGAAAAGTAGGAAAATGGCCAGGCAGGGTGCCAGAACTAAAAATAAAAAATCTTTAGATGTGATGAGAGCTGTTATTGCTTATTAAGAATCAAATCAGTCAGACATTTGCTTGTTTTTTTCACTGCGGGTCTTATCCATATTCCTGGGTACCTGCAAGAGAAATAATTTATCTGAAATTCAAGTTACTCACAATTCACCTTTCTTTTTCACCGTGGAAACTTGTGGAAAGGCAAAGAAGTCTTGGTTCCATTAAAGTGGACCTGTCACCCCAAAACAAATATTCAAAATCATATTTTATCACATCAGTCAAGCAAAATGAACATTAATTACACTATATAAATTATTTGGATCTTGTTTTCTTCAGTGTGGGAATTTATAATTATAGCAAACAGGCAGGAGCCATTTTGAGGACACTGTTATTAAGGCAAGCCTTGTATCATCTCAGAATCTTGTTTGTGCACCAGAATGAGGGACCTGATGTCTATCCCCATGTCCTGGCTACACAATTAAATGGTTAAGAGAACTGGGGGAATGTGTGGGGAGCAGTGACATCTAGGAAGTGCTGAATGGAAAGTGAAAGTAATTATCTGCCCCGCCTCTATGCCTAAGGCATAGAGGAGTGGCAGGCAATATTTGATTGACAGCTGATATTTTTAAATGAGCTTAAAACAGCTATGAATGCTTTAATAAAAATTTGAAATTGGATTTCATGTTTAATTTGAAAAGGACTTTTATTATATAGATTTTTGTGTCTGGGCGACAGGTCCACTTTAAGTACTATAAACTGCCTTTCTATAAACTTCCATTGGAATCCAGGTCAGTGCCATATCAGGATGCTACACATTCAGATTGGACCATCTTGACCACCCTGTGTTAGCCTGTAGTAGCCACAGTGCATTACTACACGTTGCACATTAAAATTTAATTTAAGGGCAGTGAGACATCAGACAAAAAAGACCTTTTAATTGGTTAATGAGTCCTGGAACACTGCATCAGATTTGGGGTTCTATGTCTAGAAATGCCCTTGAGATAATAATTGTAACCAAACTGTAAGAAAACCGCTTAAAAGCTATTATTATATAGCTGTTTTCATGCTCTTCTCTTATACCTTAAGGGTAGGGACAGACAGGGAGATTCTGGGAGATTTTGTCACCTGGCGTTTTTAGCAGGCGACAATCTCCCCGAATTTCCTTCTCCCTGTCTGCCGATCGTAAAAGGGACAAAGCACCAGCGCCTGTGCAGATGCGGCGCAGCGATTTCCGGAATCGCCCGAAGATACCTCTTGAGGAAACTTCGGGCGATTCCGGAAATCGCCGCGTCTGCACAGGCGCTGGCGCTTTGTCCCTTTTACGATCAGCAGACAGGGAGAAGGAAATTCGGGGAGATTGTCGCCTGCTAAAAACGCCAGGCGACAGAATCTCCCCGAATCTCCCTGTCTGTCCCTACCCTAAGGGCTAGGCCAGACGGGGAGATTCGGGGGAAATTTGTCGCCTGGCGACTTCTCGTCCCCGAACCTCCCCGAATAGCCAGCCACCGCTGCGCACCGGCATAGCTTGAAAACGCCGGCTCGTGTTCACACGGAGCGGCGAGATTTTTAAAATCGCTCAAAATTGCCTGGCGAGGCAATTTGGAGCGATTTTAAAAATCGCGCTGCTCTGCGTTTTCAAGCTATGCCGGTGCGCAGCGGTGGCTGGCTATTCGGGGAGGTTCGGGGGCGAGAAGTCGCCAGGCGACAAATTTCCCCCGAATCTCCCTGCCTGGCCTTAGCCTAAAGTACAGTAACAATGCAACATACATCCAAATACCAAGATAGGTGTAGTACTTTTCATATTAATGCAATGTAGTATCAGAGCAATGACCTCCAGGTCTTGCAATAACATTTCTTGCTGATGCATATATAAAAAAACAGACAACATTGAATAAAATTTCAGGGTTTTAACCAATCTCATCACAACTATCCTGTAGACTTCACATTATTTTTCCTACAGTTGCTATAGTCATTTTTTTACAAAATAAATAACGAGAATTTGTGACACTACTGTGATAAAAAAAAAAATTGCAATATTTCCCCAAAGAATTCTTTAATTAAAAAAGATCAGGGCATTCTAGATCATGCTTCCAGTCATACCACACCCTGATTCACTCTTCCATTAAACTGATCCAGTACAACAGCCTGTCTAAAACTTGCCCAGTAATGTGAATACAATTCTTAAAAAAAGTAGGAAATAAGCCCCTTTATTTCAATCACAATGAACTAATTGTGGTGCAAGCAGACGGTTAGCGCCGGAGCTGGTGAATTCCCCTTTAACAAAAGCCCTTGGCCTTCCGGTGGACACTTGCCGTTTCTTCATCTACTGGCCATCATGTGACGTGCCGTCATTGCGACGAGATCCCAGGGCTCCCATAAGTGTCCGCCCCCACCACTGCATTATACCCAAGTTCGGTCCTTGCCTATACCACAGTTGGTGCAATTTAAAGGAAATACAAACCTGAATTTCTCCTACGTCCCACTGTGCTACAATGCATAAAAGATCTAGTACACAACGCTGTAAAAAAAAAAAAGGAAGGTTGGGGGGGTCCAGATAAAATATGTATAATATAAGTAAGTTTCAAACGCATTTATTAAAGCATTTGAATTTGGGTTGAACGTTTATTTCCTTCCCAATATATTTTTTGTAGTTAGAGTGGATTCAAAGATTTGGTCTTGGAGCATTGCTTATGACAATATCAGAGATATAAAAATAATTCCGAGAGAGGGGTTTGAATAGAAATATACTGAACAGCTAGAACACTTAAAGGAGAAGGAATACCATTTTACATTTGGGGGCATCGAAAGTTAGGCACCCCCAAGTGATTACTTTTACTTTGACTTTTAAGGTTTGGCTTTATGCTCTACTGTGAATGTGCAGCAGCGAGAAGACCGAAGATGCAGGAAGAGGATATCTCTGTGGTGCTCGCTAGAAGGACCCTGAGCCGGTGCAGTTTTCTGCTGATAGGAGCACTGGCCCAGGGTGTCGGTAATTAAAGGTAATCACTCGGGGGTGCCTAACTTTTGGCACCCCCAAGTGTAAATGGTATTCCTTCTTCTTTAGATTGATTATGATCCATGCTTCCCTTGAATTTGGTTTTCCCATTTTGCAAATTTTCTCTTTGAAAATCAGTGGGGGGTGCAAATGTAAGATACCTAACTAATTATAAACACTAACCTGATACCCCAGCAGGTCCGGACTGAGCGTTAAAAAAGGCCCTGGCATTTCAGGTACACAGAGACCCAGCCCAATAAATAATGACTTTCTATGGCACCTTATAGCAGCAGACAGATTGCCAGTCAGGCTGGTTCTCCTGTTAAGCTAATGCCAAACTGGGGTGAAAATCTGCACAAGAAGTTATACTTTCGCATTTCTTTGCCAAAATCCAATTTGTTCAATAGAACCAGATCCGCACACACATATTCTTGCAGTTGGGGGGATTCCCCTTTTATTTCACCAAAGAT
>CM044438.1:16497612-16512984 GCA_024363595.1 Xenopus borealis
GCTGCTCCGTGCTGCCTGAGGCAAGGTTCTCACCTTGCCTCATGGCCGGAGCGGCCCTGACTATGGAGGCATTTTATTGTCAATAGATTATCTGCACCTGTATATTGATTTAAGACAAAATATCAAATAACTGTAAATCATATTACTATAAGTATTACTTCTAAATAGTTAAAATGTGTAATACAAGTATTACTATAAGCACACATACATTTCTGATGAGACCACATAAGCACCTGCGCAGTTTTTAAGAGAATGATAGTGAAAGGCATGGTATACAGTATATTCCTCAAACAACCTCTATAGAAGTTGAGTTGTCCATTTCAGACATTTGTATAGATAATATGGGAAGTCTTTTCTGAGTGTTTATTGCGAGTCCCTTCTGACATGGCACAGGTTTCTATCCAAGGGAGTTGAAACAGATTGCACTGGATTTCAGCATGCTCCTAAAAAAAAGCTAGCAGCGACAATGTACCTGCTCTGATTAATTGAGAGCATTTTTAATGCATGCAAAGAGCCAAGGCAACCCTGGAATTACCATCAGCTTGGCCTTGGCAGTAGCTGTAAATTCTGCTAGCAGGTTGTGTAAGTAGGGGATACTGATTGCAACAAACGAGTTGCATATACCAGTTGCGATGCCATTCTAGCACAAATGTAGGTGTCATTGGGGCCTAGCATGTGCCTGCCATTACACTGGAATTCTTGGAAAAATAGCAAATTGTATCCGGAAATTCACTTTTATGCGCTAGGTTCATAAATAGTACTTCTAACATTCAACTGATACTTAAGGCTCTACTTTTTGTTTAGATGTCATATTAAATGCATTTATATGTATATTTTATTAAAATGGACCCTTTAATCCTTTAACACTAGTTTGAATATCTGAAAGATCATGTCCAGTTCAACACTTGACTTGGAGCTCTGGTGATGCATTAGATTAGTTGCTTTCCCGCTTTTTTATCAAACAGAACTTATAGCTGGTAGTAATAGGGCTGTGATCATTTCTCCACCATGTCTTGTTAGTAACATACACATACTACAAAGTAACCCTATTCAAACACACTACATCTTATAGCTCAGCCATTAACTGGGTTGTATGAAAGAAGAAAGCAAGAATAACCGCAAAATATGGAGACTTAAGTAAGCGCTGTATTTATTAAGGGAACCAAGAGTCTGAGCAGTAAATCGTTTGGATTACATTTATGCTCGATAAATCTCTACTTTAACAAAAGGTTTTTCCTTTTTTGGCCAACCTTCAGTGCAGTGATGCTGACCCAGAAATGAAAGACACCACTTATATGTCTACTGCATCCCTTCTGTTCATAAAGAATTAGCTGTATTTTATGCGTTTGGGCCAAGTGAATTAAAATGTGGTATAAAGGTGGGAGATTTCATTGTTCTATCGATGAGACAAATCGTGTAAATTAAGGCTTAAAAAATGAGCTAAAAAGATTTAGATTGTAGGTCATATGTTGGTTACTACATCAGCATATTTTGTTAGTGCTTGCAGCATTACAATCTATTCTATACCAGCAGTGGCGTCCTGGCCCCCCTCCAAAGAATTCTTTTGGGTTTTAGTTTGCAGCCCCATCCGATCAGCTCTTCTGCGTATAACAGCCACCTTTGGCTTTGGGTGGAGCCCTCCGCTACTCAGATGTCACCAGGTTTTATTGCGGGAGAACCAGGGAGAGTGTTCAGGGCAAGCACAGGGAACGTCGGATAGAACAGTTGACCATGTCAAGGAATCTGTTGGGTCAACCCACACAGGCAATGCAGTACCAAAGGGAGTAGCAGGAGAAAGGTCAAGGCCAAACACAGAGAATCCAATGTGGTACCAAATCAGAAACAGGAGAGTCATCAAGCTAGGCAAATTATTATTGTTCTGTGGCTACTGAAGCAAATACAGTTCTGTCTTGCATAAAAAAGGCATATAGATCCCTAGTAAGACCTCATCAGGAGAATGCAGTGCAGTTTTGGACTCGGTCCTTAAAGGACAAGGAAAGTTAAACTAAAGAAGTAGCTAGAAATGTTGTACATTATGTTCATCCATTTAGCAGTAAAGATCTGTGTCTCCCCAGTAGATGCCCCAGTAGCTCCCCATCTTCTTTTCTGCTGATTCACTGATTCACATGCTCTGTGCTGCTGTCACTTACTGAGCTTAGGGACCCACTCACAATATACAGTACACATAGACTAGAAATATAGTCACAATATAAGGCTGGATAATTAGTGACGACCCCTAAGCTTAGCTTCTCAACAGCTGCTCAGAGCCCACTGAGCATGTGAGTGTCACAGACACTTTCCAAGATGGTGACCCCCTGTGACAAGTTTGAAATCCTGGATCATTGCTGCTATTGACAAGCTGAAACTTTAGGCTGGTGCAATAAGTTCACTTTATAAAACATGGTATTTTTAGCCATATTCATTTGTAGGGTTTAGTTCTCCTTTAAGAGGGATATAAATGAGCTGGAGAGAGTGCAGAGACATGCAACTAAACTGGTTAGAGGAATGAAAGATACATTATGAGGGTAGACTGTCAAGGTTGGGGTTGTTTTCTCTGGAAAGAGAGATCAAACTTTATAAGTACATTAGAAGACATGTACAAGATCTTTTTCCCTAAAATAGAGGAATGTAACACTTTCATCTAAAGCACTGCTGGGTGATGTTGGCTGATTCTGTTAATGCCTTTAAGAGGAGTTTGGATTTCTTGGACACGCATAATATCCAAGGCTATAGTGATACTAAAATCTACAATTAATAAATATATATATATATATATATATATATATATATTGGTGTATATACGGTTTGTGAGTGTATGGAAGAGCTGAATTTGATGGACTGCGTCATCTTTTCATCCCAAGTTCTGAACTTTTTATAAACAATTGAACCGTGGAGTTACCATAGCATCCAATCAGTCATCGGACATCAGTTTACATTTCTTACTTCCAGCAGTTTGAACAAAACAAATTGCCTGCTATGGCTAACTTGTACTAGTGCAATCTATCTATTTTCTACAATATTGTTTAATATATTGACATAATATCTCAAAATAAATGCAAAATAAGGCAAACGTGCTTAAAGCGATACTTTCATGGGAAAACTTTTTTTTTTTTTTAAATGCATCAGTTAATAGTGCTGCTCCAGTAGACTTCTGCACTGAAATACATTTCTCAAAAGAGCAAACAGATTATTTTATATTCAGTTTTGAAATCTGTACGGATGCACCAAATTCACTATTTTGGCCTGAATCCATTGTGAAAGATTCGTCCGAATACTGAACCGAACATTTTTTTTTTACTTCCTTTTTTTGTGACGAAAAGTGACATAATTTTAAGGATTCGGTTTAGCCAGGCACAAGGATTCGGACGAATCCCAATCCTGCTGAACTGAATCCTGGATTCGGTGCATCCCTAGAAATCTGACATGGGGCTAGACATAGGGGCAAATTTACTATTATTCCCCAAAATTTGTTCGCCCAAATTCGATTAGCATTCGATCGGGCATGCTTTTTACCCTCCCCATCATAATTTGTATATGCAAATGAGGGCTTGGATTCGGTTCTGTATAAGACCAAATCTTTCACAATGATATTCGGGGGTTTGGCCGAATCCAAAATAGTGGATTACGTCCATCCCTAGTATATTCTAGAATACCCAGATCTTTACCCCTCCCAACATTGTGGTTAGGAACAAATTCATTTTAAATGGGAGATTAATGATGAGAGAATCTGTCGAAACATTTGCAAATTCCTTTCTCATTCTGCTCATTCCATTGCCTTTATATATTTGTATAGATAGAAATAGTAATAGGAGATAGTCTCTGGTTTCAGGCATGCTTGTGTTTTCTTCTAATGTCTCTATTGGATCTGAAGATTTTGCAGCAGCGCACATAGCACACCGTGTTTCTCCTGATCTCTCCTACATTAAAGTTGACGGCTCTGCACAGCTGGACTTAATATGCTGGACCAGTTGAGCCCAATCGGGCCCCTATGATCATGTTCTTTGTCAGTGGGCCCTGGAAATTCCTCTGCAGTCTTGTTACGCAACTGTCTGTAATGGAATCATTTTACACATTAAAGGGGTTGTTCACCTTTGAGTTAACTTTTAGTATAATGTAGAGAGTGATATTCTGAGACAATTTGCAATTGGTTTTCATTTTTTATTGTTTGTGGTTTTATAGTTATTTAGCTTTTTATTCAGCAGCTCTTTATTTTGCAGTGTCAGCAATTTGGTTTCTAGGGTACAAATTACCCTAGCAACCCTGCATTGATTTGAATAAGAGACAGGAATATGAATAGGAGATGGACTGAATAGAATGATAAATAATAAAAAGTGGCAATAACAATACATTTGTAGCCTTACAGAGCATTTGTTTTTAGATGGTGTCAGTGACCCCCATTTGAAAGCTGCAAAGAAACAGAAGAAAATTGCAAATCATTAAAAAAACTATGAAAAATAAATAATGAAGACCAATTGAAAAGTTCCTTAGAATTGGCCCTTTTACAATATACCAAAAGTTAACTTGAAGGCGAACCACCCCTTTAAATGGCACTTCATTGTGTCCCTTTCCTTTCCCAGATTGCCTGACTGTGACAAATTGGATAAGCACTCTCGTTCGGTCACTTCATCTTTATTACGGGATTCACCATTTTCCTTGCAAAATTTTTTACAGACGCGAGGCTGCTTAGCTCCATTGTAAAACTGACCTTTTTTACCCAGCATAATATTTTCAAGCCTTCTCTAGGGCGAGGAACCATTAACAAGATTACACATGGCATGTTAGAGTGATACCTCCAAATCCCTCTGTGACTGCTCTGTCTTCTATCCGCACTAATGGTATTACATATGTATGGACACGACCGCGTAACGCTGCCCCAACGTGTCTGCATAACGGTGTTAAAAGCAAGAAACTTGGCACTTGTGTGCGATTCATGTCAGTAACACTTAGCAGCATATGATAACATGTCCGTAATAATTGTCTAACACTGGTTTATTGTTGTGTCTTGGAGATCTCTTTTAGGGTAGGGACAGACAGGGAGATTCGGGAAGATTCTGTCGCCTGGCGTTTTTAGCAGGCGACAGAATCTCCCCGAATCTCCCTGTCTGTCCCTACCATTAACAGAGACAGTAGTTAGAAAACATGTCCGCATATGGCGATAACAGGCAATGGCAGGATAATAGAGCGTTAACAAATAAAATCATATTTTCTATTTCTAATACCTGGGTGGATGCCGCTTCAATAAGGTGTGCACTTTTCACTTTATTATTATTCATAGGCTGAATTGCCGGGGTTGCTAACACTGCACTTCATTGAAAGGCCGAGGGCTTTAGATGAGGTCTGGGAAATATGAATATGACTTTATCATTTACAATTACACTGCCAGAGGCAGCCACAAGGAAGCCAGTGGATTGACCAAGACCAAAGTGGAGACATGTATTTAAAGTTGCTTGCAATTTAAAGGGAAACTGTCACGGGAAATAAAATAAAAAATAGAGGAATGTAACTTTCATCTGAAACAACATAGGTGGTTCTTCACAGTGAGGTTTTGGAAAGCACTGCTGGGTGATGTGATCGCTGATTCTGTTAATGCCTTTAAGAGGATTTTGGATTTCTTGGACACGCATAATATCCAAGGCTATAGTGATACTAAAATCTACAATTAATATATATATATTGGTATAAACAGAGTGTATGGAAGAGCTGAATTTGATGGCCTGCGTCATCTTTTCATCCCAAGCTCTGAACTTTTTATAAACAATTGAACCAGTGGAGTTACCATAGCATCCAATCACTTATCGGACATCAGTTTAAATTTCTTACTTGCAACACATTGAACAAAACAAATTGCCTGCTATGGCTAACTTGTACTAGTGCAATCTATCTATTTTTCTACAGTAGTGTTTAATATATCTCAAAATAAATGCAAAGGCATAAGGCAAACATGCTTAAAGTGATACTGTCATGGGAAAACATGCTTTTTTTTTCTTTTTTAAAACACTTCAGTTAATAGTGCTGCTCCAGCAGACTTCTGCACTGAAATCCATTTCTCAAAAGAGCAAACAGATTTTTTTTATATTTCATTTTTGAGATCTGACATGTGGCTAGCCATTTTGTCAATTTCCCAGCTGCCCCAGTCATGTGACTTGTGCCAGCACTTTAGGAGGGAACTGCTTTCTGGCAGGCTGTTGTTTTTCCTTCTCAATGTAACTGAAGAGTACGCAGTGGGACATGGGTTTTACTATTGAGTGTTGTTTTTAGATCTACCAGGCAGCTGTTATCTTGTGTTAGGGAGCTGTTATCTGGTTACCTTCCCATTGTTCTGTTGTTAGGCTGCTGGTGTTTGTGTGTGTGTGTGTGATATCACTCCAGCTTGCAGTACAGCAGTAAAGAGTGATTGAAGTTTATCAGAGCACAGGTCACATGACTGGAGGCAGCTGGGAAACTGACAATATGTCTAGCCCCATGTCAGATTTCAAAATGAAATTTTAAAAAAAAATCTGTTTGCTCTTTTGAGAAATGGATTCCGGTGCAGACGTCTGCAGGTGCAGCACTATTAACTGACGTGTTTTGAAGAAAAAAAAAAACATTTTCCCCATGACAATATCCCTTTAAATTCTTCAAACTGGAACTGATGGAAACCCTATGGCAAGGGAAGGGCTAAGGTAGGTTACCCCATATAAAATAAATGGCACTAAGTTTGCCCACCAGCAGTAACCTATATCAACCAATAAGATGTTTATTTATAAACAGGTGACCAATAAATGCTTCCTGCTGATTGGTTGGTTGTTAGTGGTTACTGCTCCTGGGCAAACTTTGCTCTTTTTATTATATATGACTGTTGGCCTCTTTTGGAATTGGGAAGGAATGATAAGTAGTCTAAAAACCATGCTTCCCAGTCACTTTCAACTGCAATTAGGAATTTGGCTCAATACTATTGGTTAAAAGTTCAAATCGGTTCCTCCTAAAACGCTCGGTGTGCCCCAAGTGTATGTGGCCTTCTCAAGAATACACAGTGGATGCAACAAAAATTCATCAAATGCGTTCTTTCATTTGGTCTTGCTGTTAATCCATTTTCCTTCAATTGGTACTGTATGTTGACCTATTCTAACAAAACATAATGAAATTGCTCATTAATTAGGGCCTTACTGGATCCTGTATAATTGCCCCCCCCCCTGCAACCGCTGGGTTTGCTTCACCTGTATTCATACCTCCCAACATTTTTGAAGTAAAAAGAGGGACACATTTTTTTTTTTCTTGTAGCGTGGCTAAATTTGTTTGACCACGCCCATTTTTGTGATCACACACCCTAATTACCATGTTCATTTTGGCAGGTTATGAAAGTTTGAAAATATTTCTCCTTATCTAAGAGGTTACAGTTACTTTTTTTCATTTCTCAATATCCTTACAAAGTATCTTGGTTGCACCTGTTGGCTGTTCTGGGCTCTCTGCCAAAAGCCAATTAAGTTAGAAACTTTGTTTCTTTTTCTGTCTGTTTAGTGCAGAGAAAAGAGGGACTTTCCAGTACAAATGAGGGACTGCAGGTTGAGCTGTCAAAAGAGGGATTGTCCCTCCAAAAAAGGGACAGTTTGGAGGTATGCTGTATTTATGCCCCTTGAAAAATATCCGTAAGGCAGGTTTATTTAGTAAATATTTTACTAGGGTATAAGTAGAAGCTGAGCCCCCCTTCCCTCTAGCAAAATACTTTTAGGATCCCTCCCACTTCATACACATTCACAGAAAGTGTACATTGTGTTCCCAATGGGGTTTTTACACTTGTAAGTCCACCTAGTACCTGTTGGATCGAAATATATATATATTTTTAATCATTTCTTTACAAAGAACTGACAAATTATCATCAATATATCTTGCCTCGGGTCAGTCCCTCCCCCACTGGAGCTTACAATCAAATTCCCATATCACTGTTGTAGGTTATTTTTACACTTGCAATTTTTTTAAATAAATGCAATTTATATCAAATATATCAAGCACTGAAGAATGAAGCTGCTTTTGATGCGTCTGCAAACTAAACTTGAGAGTGAAATCGCCTGCGTGCTGAGTATATTAAAAAAAAGCCACATGGTGACGATATATCTTTTTTTTTTTTTTTTTTTTTTTCCTAAAGCAAAATAAGGTTTATTTTAACACATTATAGCTCCCTTAAAGATGGCTATGAAATGTTACTGCTTTAAGATGTGTGTTCTATAAATTAAACATTTTATATACAGACACAACTGCGCACACTTCATTTCAGTGTATAAAAAGCTTGATCTTTTCTAGTAACATTAAGCCCTTCATTTATTACCAAACCCGAGATTAACGATTTGTTTCTTTATCCTGACCAGCAGAGTGCACATAAGCAATTACAGCAAACACATCTCCTCTCTTTATTTTAATATATGTTTTTTTTTTTTGCAGGCAAAAAGCTAGTAATACAAATGACCTGCATGCAAAAGCAGCACATAGTGTTCTGAGAATTCCTCTGACTCTTAATTTATACCAAATAACCTCCCCCTATCTGGCCTTACAAATGCTTATCCAATAAATCCTCAGGAGCCTTATTGATTCACAATGAAAATGAAGCAATTTTCTCTACAGATAGATGGCAACATGCATATGCATGGCGGATGTCTGCTGTTAGCATACCCTGGCCTGTTTATTAATTAAACACGGTCATTTTACCCTTTACTTATTCTTGTCTTTAATTAATGCAGTTTTGGTTCTGCTTTTAAGGTTTTGCATTTTTTTTATAAACACTGTGATTAAATCCACATTTAATTCTATAGGTTTTATCTTTGCTAAGTTCCCCAGCTCTGCATTCAGTGCTGGCCAGATAGACACTATTGAACCTTTATTACTAATTAGGGATGCACCTAATCCAGGATTCGGTTCGGGATTCTGCCTTTTTCAGTCAGTTGGCCGGATCCTTGTCTGGCCGAGCCGAATCCTAATTTGCATTTTTTTCTCCTTCACTGTGTAATCTCACCATTACTATGATTCCTTTATTGTCCATAAATGGATACTGTCATGGGAAAAAAACAAATTTTCAAAACACATCAACTAAAAGCGCTGCTCCAGCAGAATTCTGCACTGAAATCCATTTCTCAAAAGAGCAAACAGATTTTTTTATATTATATTTTTAAATCTGACATGGGGCTAGCCATTTTGTCACTCTCCCAGCTGCCGCAAGTCATGTGACTTGTGCTCTGATAAACTTCAATCACTCTTTACTGCTGTACTGCAAGTTGGAGTGATATCCCCCATCCCCAGCAGCCTAACAGGACAATGGACAATGGGAAGGTAACCAGATAACATAGTTACATAACTTACATAGTTAAATTGGGTTGAAAAAAGGCAAAGTCCATCAAGTTCAACCCCTCCAAATTAAAAAACACACACACACACACACACACACACACACACACACACACACACACACACACACACACACACACACACACACACACACACACACACACTTTCACACAAACCAGATATGCCCATAGCTACACTAACTGTTTAGTATCAGAATAGCCTTTGATATTATGTCTGTCCAAAAAAATCATCCAGGCCCCTTTTAAAAGCATCAACAGAATGAGCATCACAACATCACCCGGCAGTGCATTCCACAACCTCACTGTCCTCACTGTGAAGAACCACCTACACTGCTTCAAATGAAAGTCCTTTTCTTCTAGTCTGAAGGGGTGGCCTCTGGTGATCCTCTTTATGGGTAAAAAGGTCCCCTGATATTTGTCTATAATGTCCTCTAATGTATTTGTAAAGTGTAATCATGTCCCCTCACGAGCACCTTTTTTCCAGAGAAAACAACCCCAACCTGTACAGTCTCCCCTCATAATTTAAGTCTTCCATCCCTCTAACCAGTTTAGTTGCACTTAGTCTCTGCACTCTCTCCAGCTCATTTACATCCCTCCTAAGGACTGGAGTCCAAAACTGCACTGCATACTCCAGGTGAAGTCTTACTAGGGATCTATAAAGAGGTATAATTATGTTTTCATCTCTTGAGTTTATGCCCTTTTTTATGCAAGACAGAACTTTATTTGCTTTAGTAGCTACAGAATGACACTGCCCAGAATTAGACAACTTGTTATCTATAAAAACCCAAAGATCCTTCTCACTTAAGGATATTCCCAACACACTGCTATTTTGTGTGTAACTTGCATTTGCATTATTTTTGCCAAAGTGCATAACCTAACACAACAGCTCCCTAACACAAGATAACAGCTGCCTGGTAGATCTAAGAACAGCACTCAATAATAAAAACCCATGTCCCACTGTGACTCCTTCAGTTACATTGAGAAGGAAAAACAGCCTGCCAGAAAGCAGTTCCCTCCTAAAGTGCTGGCACAAGACACATGACCAGAGGCAGCTGGGAAATTGACAAAATGTCTAGCTCCATGTAAGATTTCAAAATTGAATATAAAGAAATCTGTTTGCTCTTTTGAGAAATGGATTTCAGTGCAGAAGTCTGCTGGAGCAGCACTATTGATGGGTTGTGAAAAAACATGTTTTCCCATGACTGTATCTCTTTAAAGGAGAAGGAAAGGCTAAAACTAAGTCTAAAAGAAAAGTCTATACAAATACACCAGTAAACCGTCAAAGTAATGCTGCTCTGAGTCCTTTGTCAAAAGAAACACAGCATTTCTTTCCTTCTATTGAGTACACATGGGCTTCTGTATCAGACTTCTGTTTTCAGCTTAAACCTCCTTGCCCCAGTAGTGAGCATGCTCAGTTTGCTCCTCCTCCACTCCCTGATGTAATCTGAGCCCAGAGCTATGAGTGAGCAGGGAGAGACTCGGGCAGGAAGTGATGTCACAGCAAGCTAATATGGCAGCTGCTATCCTAAACAGAGACTGTCTCTACAGCTGTTTACTCCGGTATGTTAAAGCATTCTAAAGAATAAAATGACATTCTAGCTTGCACTATTGTGGCTAATCTATTGGCAATAAACTGCCTTGGTAGCTTTTCTTCTCCTTTAAAGTTATGATATACTGTATAGACAATTGATATTTCCCATGTTGGTTAAAATCTTGTCTGTTTGCTTTAACGGAATACTGGGGAAGGAATTAGATTACAGGTATACAAAGGGTGTAATCTGATCTTTTGCTCTCAGCAGTATATTTGCAATATGCCTAGCGCCATCAACCCCCCTGCCATATGTTTTGTTGCTGGCACATTCAGAGCCTTATGTGAGCAGGAAGAGACATCTCATCTGGGATTGACAACAAGTGGTTATTCACCAGCACACCATAGGGCACTTAGAACTCAATCTAGCTGTGGAGCTAAGGAGGGGGCTTTCCTTCTGGATCAGTGTATAAGCAGACTGCACTACACGTACACCTACTAACAATTGGAGAGCGGGAGGTTAAAGGACAAGTGAAGTTATACTAAATAAGTATCTGAAAATGTTGTACAATATTTTGTACTTCTGTACCAGCCCAAGGCAACCACAGCCCTTAAGCAGTAAAGATCTGTGTCTCCCCAGTAGATGCCCCAGTAGCTCCCCATCTTCTTTTCTGCTGATTCACTGATTCACATGCTCTGTGCTGCTGTCACTTACTGAGCTTAGGGACCCACTCACAATATACAGTACACATAGAATACAAATATAGTCACAATATAAGGCTTATTAGTCATTAATACAGATAATTACTACATGGCAGCACAGAAACCAGTGCAACTGGCATCAGAATTTAAAGGACATGTAAAGCCTACATTTTCCTACCCTGTATATAAGTAGGGCATATCTTCCGCACCCAAAATGCATAATTTGTACTGCATATACCCCCTCTGTTTGCCAGCGCCATCACATTTTCCTATAACAAATAGCAGCACCTGGTGGCCATTTTCCTTCTGATACATTATCATCTGAAATAAGACATGTATGCTGTAAAGTCCATGTAATGCAGAATGCAGGTTTACACAGGCACAACATACTTTGATAAAAAAAAGTTCTGCTGGGTTTGAGCACTGTAATTATTACGCTGAGCTCAGGAGAGGTGGTTAGGAGAAAAAAATTGCATCAGACAGTTTCTGTGGGAACCAGTGATGCTCTCTCTTCATTGGCTGTTAGTCTGGAGGGTGTGTTTGTAATCTGAGCTGAGAGGAACTGAGCATGCTCACTGAGCCAAGAGCCAAAGGAAATTCCTGAGGGAGGGGGCAGAGTGGTTTAGTGTAGTAGAAGAATTTGTAGCTGATTAAGGGGATACTGCAGCCTTACTGTTAACCTTTTAACAACCAGAGTGGCAGTTATCTAAAGATTTCAGAGATGCTGTTCATTGATTACATTTTTGTGAAAAGGGTTGACATGTCCTTTAATAATCAGCCCTGTAGCATCAGCTTATATTACAGACCAACCTCATTTTCTGAGAATTTGTGACAACTCCTAAGCTTAGCTGCTCAGAGCCCACTGAGCATGTGAGTGTCACAGACAATTTCCAAGATGGTGACCCCCTGTGACAAGTTTGAAGTCCTGGATCATTGCTGCTATTGAAACTTTAGTCTGGTGCAATAAGTTCAGTATATAAAACGTGGCATTTTGAGCCCTATTCATTTTAAAGGTTTAGTTCTCCTTTAACGGCCAATTGCTTAAATACATTTCTGTTTCATGGTAGCGTTGTCAATATCACTTTAGTAGTAACTTAAGGGTAGGATATTGAAAATGTAAAGTTTGGTGATACCATTTATTGGCTAACTGAATAAACAGACCTGCAGTTTATACTAAAATCTAGAATATAGATTTGTCCTGTATAGGGCTCCCCATACATCCAAGTATTCCAGGGATTTTCTCCCACTTTAAAGGAAAAGGAAAGGCATATTTAAATGGGGGTGCCAAAAGTTAGGCACCTCCAAGTGATTATATACTTTACTCACACCCTGGGCTGGTTATCCTATCAAATCGGCTTCCTTCTTCTTTCTTCAAATTTCAGGGGGAAAAGAATGCGTAAATTGTGGCCTTTTCGCACTACTGCAATTGTGCACCCACGCAAAGAAAGAAGAAGCCAGCAGCTGATAGCTCCCTGGAAGAACCCCAGCCCGGTGCAGTTTTCTGCTGATAGGGGCACGGGCCTTGGGTGTGAGGTAAGTATATACAATCACTTGTGGGTGCTAACTTTTGTCACCCCCAAGAAAAGAGCACTTTTCCTTCTCCTTTAAAGGGCACCTATGGGCGGAAAAAATTTCCCCAAACTGAAGGTGCGGGCTGATGGCACCCGCATTCCGGTTTGGGGTTCTATTAGTTTAAAAAAAAAATTGCCCCCTGCAGGCGCTGGCTTACTTGCACCGGGAGGTGCCCTTTAAGACTGCTTCCTTGTGTGAAGCTTTATGCCTCTGTTTGCTTCAATAACTTAAATGGTTTGTTCAACTTTTGAGTTAACATTTAGTATGATGTAGAGAGTGATCTTTTGGGACAATTTAACTGCATTTCTTTATTTGTGTTTTTTTATTTAGCTTTTTCAGCAGCTATCCAGTTTGCACTTTCTTCAATCTGATATGAGCATGGAATATAAATAGGCAAGACCCTGAATAGAAAGAGGAGTAATAAAAAGTAGCAATGACAATAAATGTGTAGTATGACAGTGCATTTGTTTTTAGATGGGATCAATGATCCAGATTTGAAAGCTGGAAGGAGTCAGAAGAAGAAAGCAAAAAAAAAAATGCCAGCGGGGACGCCCCGCCGCGTGATGCCTTTCTCCTCCTGTGACTGTTGCATCTATGGCGCACATGGCGCACACTTCCGGGTTTCATAGGCACATAGACGCTGGCGTGATGACGTAATGGCGTGAAATTCAAACACTATAAAAGGGGAATTCAGTGTTTAGCAAACTGCCCGTTGTTAGGTTCTATTATGTTCCTGGGTGTTTTATTCTTCGTGAATTCTTGTGATCTCCTGGTTATCGACACTTGCATTGCCTTACTATTCTAAACTCTGTATCCTGATCTCTCCAATCCTCATCTTTCGCCTTTCATTGACTATTCTACACTCTTCAATCCTGATTCCGGCCTGTCTGACTATTCTACTCTGCTTGTGTTGGCCCGGGCTACCTGTTCCAAGCTGTGTTGTCTGGCCTGCCTTCCTAAGTGGCGTTTTTCCATCCAGTATTTTTGGTGAATCGATCATGCCCTTTGCTCATGCAGAACCTTTAGCTTTGCTCCTCTCTTTATAAGACCAGGCAGCATACAATTAGCCGAGGGCTCCTCCCAATGTGATAGGCGGCTGTTCTAAGCGGAAGCAAGAGCTGAGACGAGGAAGCCTAGCTTAGGTTCTGGATTTAGGTTACCGTTGGTGACAACAGCAAATTTAAAAGTTTCTTAGAATTGACCATTATATAATATATTAAAATTTAAATTTAGAAGAAAGTCCCAATCCACACTCGCAGGTCTTGTATTAATGAAAAAAGATTATTTATTGTGAAATATTAGCTGACGTTTCGGCTGATACAACAGCCTTTCTCAAAGTGAAATCAAAATTTTAATTTATATAGTGAATAAAGTACCCCCTGAAAATTATAAGGATATTATAAGTTACCGATGAGTTTCATAACCATATAAAAACACGAGGCCGAAAACCAAGTGTTTTTAAAACAGAACTTTGAAGTAACTTCTAATATCCTCATATTTTGCAACAAGGCGTTCTTTAGTTATTAAAATACACAAGTTTTAGTGAGTCATGTGACAAACATGACATTACTACTCATCGTTTATAACTGGACATCAGTACTCACCGTTTATAAGGATATAAGATATTCATGGCTTTTGTGTATTATATAGTGAATAAAGTACCCCTTCTTGTAAAATATAAGGATATTATAAGTTACCGAGGAGTTTCATGATCATATAAAAAGTGTTTTTATACAGGTCATGGAACTCCGAGGTAACTTCTAATATCCTCATATTTTGCAACTGGGGGTACTTTATTTATTATAATACACAAGTTTCAGTGAGTCATGTGATAGCAATGACATCAGAACTCACCGTTTATAACTGATGACATCAGAACTCACCGTTTATAAGGATATAATTTACAAGATATTTACGGCTTTTGTGTATTATATGTTTATATTCTGTATTAAAATTTAAACCGCCCCATTAATACAAAGTTACATCACCGTTGGACTTTTTTTTAAAAAAAAGTTTGGATAACTTTGAGTTGTTGTGGGTACAATTTGATGTATTCATCCAGCTCCAATACAGAACTGCAAGAGCAGGGTGATGCCAAATTTATCCACTGTCTCATCCAGTCAAAGCCTCCATAGCATTCATCAATTACCTGAAGCATGTGTGGTAAACGCCATGAGTGGATTGGTTTTCAGCTCCTGGTCTCAATCACAGTAGGGAAGGATTGGATTTTAGCAAGAT
>CM044438.1:16543078-16571114 GCA_024363595.1 Xenopus borealis
GGATTCACTCCCAAGACACCACTGCTGATGCACTGGGAAAGCAGAGAGCAATTGGCATCATTTTCTAACGGTGAATATGCTGTAGCTATAGATATCATAGATAATATAAGGAATTGTAAAAAAACAAATGGACTTGCTGAGTAATCACTGAAGACGTTTCACTACTCATCCAAGCAGCTTCTTCAATTCAACTGACTGGCATGGGAAGTTCTCGGCATATACACCCTTCCACTAATACAATCACAATGGCACATTGTAACTCTTCAAAGAGATGACATCTGAAGTTTGTTGATTCTGTGTAGTTACTGTGATAGTATCATGCAACTCCTAGACACAGGTGTTACTTGTGAGAGTTGCATGAATGAATGTGTGAAGTCTTCTGAAACTGCTGGGGTACAGATGTGAGAACTAGGGATGCACCGAATCCACTATTTTGGATTCGGCTGAACCCCTGAATCATCCGAGAAAGATTCGGCCAAATACCGAACTGAATCTGTCACGGAGACGGTACTCGCAACCGCACGTGACTTCAGGGCGTGGCTGTCAGGGGTCACTCACTCAGTCTCTCACCCACCTTGCGCACAGGTTAGACTAGCAGAACAGCACCCCAAACACCAACCAACACCCACAAACACACACAAATTGCTGCCACCACTCTCAACTTCACACTGGTGTTGAGAGAAACCAGGTATTCTAGTAGTGAAGGGGTTAATTCAAACACACACTTCCTACCAGCACTCAAATGGTTAACTAGCATACATACAGACAAGCATTCCCATTCAGCATGCAGAGGGTTAAGGCTCACAATTATTCTCTTTCAGGCTAGGTTCTTTTAGAGCACCAACGACAAACTTATTAAGTTTTTTAATATTATAAAAGGTATAACAGTGCAGTTACAAAATGATATTACAAAAAGAGACATACAATCAATATTACAAACAGTTATAAAATAAAAGGGGAAAACATGGAAAACCTATACTTAGCTTCAAAATATAGAATTCCTGGTCCTGGAGGCAAGGGGAAACAAACGGGACAACTTCCAATCGCAATTGGTCCTCCAAAGTAAATTCAACTCTTAGTCAGAAGAGCTGACTATTTATCAGTGATTTCAGGGCATCAGGTAACTGCACACTCCCCCTCCCTCAGGAATGTAAGGGGGCGTGGCCTAGCAGGACACAGACTGAGTTTTTTATGACCTCCTGGGAGAAGCAACTGGACCAAGAATACAATGATCATAACTCCCTATAGGAACATAGGAGAGATATGATATTATATTCATTGGTTATGAATTCTCTCCTGGATTCCATAGATACTAAACATCAATACTGTGTGACCTGCCCCTGCCCCGATATTCACATCTGATAAACAGAGTATTAAACCTAGCCATGTTTGGACTCATCTGAAACCCAATATTACTTTGAACCCATCACCAGTTTTTAACACTGTTGGTACAACAGGTCTGGGTTCTGTGAGGATGAATATGTTTTTGGTTTTGTTAGTGGTGACCTTCCCTTCACCGGTGAGAAGCCTTTGTGTGAACTTTAAGTTCTCCCTGCTGTTAGTTTATGGCTCAAGCCAGGGCTTGGAGAAGGGCAGATGTTGTGATCCTGTTACACATGGCTAACTCCAGACCTTAGTGAAGAGAGGCCTGTTATGTGTCTAATTTAGTCAGAAATGCTTTTCATCCTGTTTTATTAACTATTACAGGCCTGCATCATGACAAATCCGAACCCTAATTTGCATATGCAAATTAGGGGTGGGAAGGGGAAAACCTTTTTACTTCCTTGTTTTGTGACAAAAAGTCATGCAATTTCCCTCCCGCCCCTAATTTGCATATGCACATTATGGTTCGGATTCGATTCAGCTGGGCAGAATCCGAATCCTGCTGAAAAAGGCCGAATCCCGAACCGAATCCTGGATTTTGTGCATCCCTAGTGAGAACAGCATTTTATGTAACAGACAGGTGGTGTCGAAGGCCCCCACCTCTATTCAGGGATGGTTTCTCTACCTTGACATGAATCGCCTCTTTCACGCCTCGTTCAAACCAAACTTTTTTTAATAAAAGATATGTACCTTACTATCTTCAAAGGAGTGCCCCTTGTCTTTTAGGTGTAGAAAGATAGTGGAGTCTTGCCCTTTAGAGTTCTCTCTCCTATGCTGAGTCATTCACTTGATGATCAGTTGTTTTGTCTCCCCAATGTACAGATCTGTGCACTCCTCGATACACTGGACTCCGTATACCACATTGCTTTGTTTTTCAATTGGTGTTGGATCCTTTGGGTGGACCAGTTTTTGTGTCAGTATGGGACGTGGTGTTTGTTGAAAATCCTGACACTCCAGCTACAAATGGGATGACTATGTTTCGCCTACTATGTGTCTCCGTGCGGGTATTTCTTTTGGTGATCCTGTTGGGCTAGGTTGCTGCTGTTTTAACAAAGGCCCAGTCTGGGTAGCCACACACTTTCAAAGCTCCTCTGAGATGTTTTTTGCTCTTTTTGTATCAGTTGCCACATATTCTGCCCTGTGGTGCAGAGTTCTAATGACACCCAGTTTGTGTTCCAGCGGATGGTGGGAATCGAACAACAGATATTAATCCGTATGAGTGGGTTTCCTGTATACTTCAGTTTTCAAGTTACCCCCCCTCTTGCATATCAAACAGTCCAAAAAGGAAAGTTTGTTCTTGTGGACATCTTCTCTTGTGAACTTGATGCTATTGTCCACTGAGTTAAAGTGTTCTGTAAAGGCTGCCACTTCATTGAATCTAATATTTACCCAAGTGCCATCCACATACCTGAACCAGCTACAATGGGAGAGACTGGAGAACCCATTGCACGGCCATGTTTCTGTCTATTAAAAAGGTGTATTTGAAGTATGTGGTGTTAAGGCACAAATCTAGCAACAAACATACTTGGTTAGGACTGAGCTTCGTTCTGCTGCTGAGGGTCTTATCTTGCAGCAGTCGATTTCTGCCTCATTGGCATTCTGGATATGATGCTCTGTATTTCCTACCAATGGGGCTAAGATGTTAGCCAAGAATTTAGCAATGCTTTATGTCACTGAATTTATGCTGCTGACAATGGGCCTTAACTTTTGGCACCCCCAAGTGTAAATGCTATTTTTAAACCAACCTTAATCCCATCACAGTATCTATTAAAAAAATTAATATAATTAACCAGAAATTATCTTAACGTTCTGATTATCCAGTCTCCCTCCCTTTCTCGAATAAAAAAAGGTTGGTTCACCTTTAAAGGGGACCCGTTACCCAAAAGAAATGTTCAAAATCCTATTTTATCACATTAGTCAAGCAAAATGAACTTTATCTACACTATATCAAATATATGATTCTTGTTTCCTTCAGTCTGGGAATTCAAAACTATAGCAAGCAGGCAGGAGCCATTTTGTGGACACTGTTATTAAGACAAGCCTTGTATCATCTTAGAACCTTGCTTATGCACCAGAATGGGGGACCCGATATCCATCCCCATGTCCTGGCTACACAATTAAACAGTGAAGAGAATGGGGGAATGTGTGGAGAGCAGTGACATCTAGGAAGTGCTGAATGGAAAGTGAAAGTAATTGTCTGCCCAGCCTCTTTGCCACTGGCACAACATTTGATTGACAGCTGATATTTTTAAATGAGCTTAAAACAGCTATGAATGCTTTAATAAAAAATAGAAATTGGATTTCATGTTTCATTTGAAAAATACTTTTATTATACAGATTTTTAGTTTCAACGTTTCAATGTATTTTTTATAATTTTTGAATTTATTTGCCACCTTCTTCTGACTCTCCATCTTTAAAATGGGGTCACTTACCCAATCTAAAAAAACAAAGGCTCTGTAAGGCTACAAATGCATTGTTGTTCCTAATTTTTATTTTATCATTTCTGTTCAGACCCTTTTCTATTCATATTCCAGTCAAATCAGTGCATGGTTGCTAGGACATACCTCCCAACTGTCTAATTTTTTGCTGTCCCGATTGTGACAGCTTAACCTGCAGTCCAGGGTTTCTTACTGAAATGTCCTGACATTCTCTTTGATCTCCTGCACTGACAAAAAAATATAGAAAGTTCCTGAAACTAGAATTTTATTGAAATTAAAATAAGAGGGGTTTTGTCAGAGTGCCCAGAACACTCAGCAGCTGCATTTATATTTTTTATTTTAAGATAAGCAAAAAAAACTATAATAACATTTTAAGATAAGCAGCTCTCTTGGGAGAACTGAGACTTGCAGCTTAAATTCACTTTCATTAGCAAAAATGTTATAACACATAAAACATTGCATTTAAACTCCCAGAAATGTGTTCAAACGTTTATAGCCTTACAAATTTTGTAAATTGGATATGGTAATTAGGGGGTGTGGCATAAGTCTTTTTTAATTTTTCAAAAAAGTATGGGCCTGGATAATTTTGGACCCTAGCAACCAGATCGCTGAAATGGTAAACTGGAAAGCTGCTGAATAAAAGAGAACCACAAATAATAAAAAATAAAAACCAATTGCAAATTGTCTCAGAATGCCGCTCTCTACAATCATCATATGAAGTTAACTCAAAGGTGAACAACTCCTTTAACCATTCAACAGCTCTCCAATGGGAAAAAAAGAATACAACACCCTGTTATAATTAGATGTGCTTTCATTGGCTTCATTGAATGTCAGATACAGGACAGAACACTGTGATTGTTCCAAGGTGCACATTGTTACACGACTGATGTCCACCCACACATTTAGTCCTCGGCTGAATCAAACAACAACCAATTCTCCCTCCCACTCAATCCCCACAATCCCTGCCATTATCTCGACGAGATTGTCCTTTCACCGGAGATACAGCATGTGCTTGTCTTAATTCCATATTTTGCTTTAAGAAAAATCAAACTACTATATACAGTACTATTGTTAATTGGTATGGGTTACTTTAATTGGTATAAACGCTACAATTTTGATTCCCCCATTAGCTGATGCATACTGTTTGTCTTAGAGAACAGTGTCACACATTGTAACCTACAGCACTTTAAAGGGAAACTGTCATGGGAAAACATGTTATTTTTTTAAAAACACATCAGTTAATAGTGCAGCTCCAGCAGATTTATGCACTGAAATCCATTTCTCAATAGAGCAAACAGATTTTTTTTATATTCAATTTTGAAATCTGACATGGGGCTAGACATTTTGTCATTTCCCAGCTGCCCCTGGTCATGTGACTTGTACCAGCACTTTAGGAGGGAACTGCTTTTTGGCAGGCTGTTGTTTTTCCTTCTCAATGTAACTGAATAGTACGAAGTGGCACATGGGTTTTTACTATTGAGTGCTGTTCTTAGATCTACCAGGCAGCTGTTATCTTGTGTTAGGGAGCTGTTATCTGATTACCTTCCCATTGTTCTGTTGTTAGGCTGCTAGGGTTAAAAAGGGAGGGGTGATATCACTCCAACTTGCAGTACAACAGTAAAGAGTGATTTAAGTTTATAAGAGCACAAGTCACACGACTTGCGGCAGCTGGGAAATTGTCAATATGTCTACTAGCCCCATGTTAGATTTCAAAATGAAATATTAAAGAAAAATCTGTTTGCTCTTTTGAGATACAGATTTCAGTGCAGAATTCTGCTAGAGCAGCACTATTAACTGATATATTTTTTCCCCATGACAGTATCCCATTTATATTGTAAGCCCTACAGGTTAGGGTCCTCCATCTTTTTTCCTTGATATTGAGCACTTAATCTGTATTGTATTTATATTTTATATTTATGTGAATTGTATTTATAATAATGCACTTTTTGTTACTTATTATTGCAGTGACCCCTTGTTTGTTACTCCTAATTAATTGTTTTGCTGTACAGTGCTTTGCCCTCAAGGAGCACTAGATGGGACGTTAGCTCAATCGCCATGCTGTAGATTGTTACTGAGCACTGGGGAGGCCATCAGGGTTTTTGTTGCTTGAGGCAAACTGAAATTAGATTTTTTCCTTGTTCTCTACCTGTAACCAACATAATCAAAAGAGCCTAATAGGACTTGCTATGAGTGTTAATGAAACATACAATGTTAATTTATTTTAGGAAAAAAGAAGAGACATGCAGTGAAACAGAATTACGTAAACTAGCCAGCTATGTAATAGAATACAAAGTAGGGATGCACAGAATCCACTATTTTGGATTCGGCCGAACCCCCGAATCCTTCCTGAAAGATTCGACCAAATACGGAACCAAATCCGAACCCTAATTTGCATATGCAAATTATGGGTGGGAAGGGGAAAACATTATTCACTTCCTTGTTTTGTGCCAAAAAGTCACATGATTTCCCTCCCTGGCCCTAACTTGCATATGCAAATTAAGATTTGGTTCGGCCAGGCAGAAGGATTCGGCCGAATCCTGGATTCGGTGCATCCCTAATGCAAAGCCCTGTCTGTGCCAAACAGCAGGCATCAATCAAAGTGCATGGGGGGAGCGCGATGGCGCCTGGGGCACCAGGTCCATTTGGCCCGGTACTGCCATAACAGAATGAATATAGTGGTATAATTCATAAAAATATCAGTGTGTGATGGTGAAAGAAAACCTTAAAGGGGTGGTTCACCTTCAAGTTAACTTTTAGTATATTGTAGAAGGGCCAATTCTAAGAAACTTTTCAATTGGTCTTCATTATTTCTTTTTCATAGTTTTTTAATGATTTGCAATTTTCTTCTGTTTCTTTGCAGCTTTCAAATGGGGGTCACTGACACCATCTAAAAACAAATGCTCTGTAACGCTACAAATGTCTTGTTATTGTTACTTTTTATTACTTATCATTCTATTCAGTCCCTCTCCTATTCATATTCCAGTCTCTTATTCAAATCAATACAGGGTTGCTAAGGTAATTTGTACCATAGCAACCAGATTGCTGACACTGCAAACTGGAGATCTGCTGAATAAAAAGCTAAATAACTATAAAACCACAAACAATAAAAAATGAAAACCAATTGCAAATTGTCTCAGAATATCACTCTCTATGTTATACTAAAAGTTAACTCAAAGGTGAACAACCCCTTTAAGTCTACTAGAAAAATAATGTAAACATTAAATAAACCCAACAGACTGGTTTTACTTCCAATAAGGTAGAGTCCTGCAGCGGGTCAGGTAACCGCGGGTTACCCGCAAAATCCTGTGGTACCCTGTGGGTGGCATGTAGAAGTTCCTGGTGTGGGTATAGAAGCGGGTCGGTGGTTTTGCAGGTTGAGGGTCGGGCCGCGGATCTTCTCCATAGCGATTTTTTTACTCCTTTTTTCTGAGCACGTCTACTACCGATGATGTCACTTCCGTTTACAATGACGGCACTTCCTGATTCTTGATGGTCAGCGTTGCGGATCTGGGTTGCGGATAAGGTATTTGCGGGTTGGGTTGGGTTTGATCGTGTGTCCAAGCGTGTAAGAATGCTGGTTCAGGTTGTGGATTGCAGGTTGCAGGTAGGGGTCGGGTGCGGGTCCCAGAAAATGAACCCGTGCAGGACTCTACAATAAGGATTAATTATATCTTAGATTGGATCAAGTAGATTGTATTGGTTTATTATTATAGAGACAAAGGAAATGATTAAAAAATTGGATTATTTGATTATCATGGGAGACGGCCTTTCTGTAATTTGGAACTTTCTGGATAACTGGTTTCCATATAACTGATACCATGCCTGTACTGTTTTTAGTTTTTTTTTTTTTTTTGCTTTTTAAATGGTGACTCTTTGGTGTATAAGTTGCAATGTAATGTTGGGTGAGAAAAATCATTAAAGCACAGGGAAAAGCTTCAGAAAATGATCTCATGCTGTGTTTTCCCAGTGATAAATCACATGTTGTTCCCTATTGGTAAATAAGCACCATGCTTCCCTAACGAGCTGTTAAGTTCCTGTGAGACAATGTGCACGGTGTGTGTTGTATTTATTCTTCTCAGTGTCTTGTTCACCTCTGCATGATTGTTTGCCAACTCTGGCTGAGATGTGGATATTAGGCAGCATTAAGGTTTCATACTGTGAAATATTCAGAGACTTCCCCTGGCCTGAGTACAAAAGGATTTTTCAGCAGTTGTATGTATGTGAATTATCAAACCACATTATTGTGTCTTTTTAAAGGGGAACTCTGCACAAACATAACTTTTTGAAATGTAAACATAATTTCAAGCAACTTTACAATATATATCAATAAAAAAAAGATGCAGACTTTTTTCATGATTTTTAATGATTTGCAACAGTTCCCTAAGCCTAGCCTCCTGCTGATCTGTCTGATTACTTTGTTATGCTGTCTGACTACTGTTACTTTGTATCAGCTGCAATCTGTCCTTAGCCTGCATCCTCCAAACCCCACAATTCCCTGCACACAGGATTTCAACAAGGAACGGAGCATCATGGTGAAATGCATTGTGGGTTATGTAGTTCCTGACTGTTGTCTGTAAGCTGTGGAGAAGTTGTTACAATTTGTAACATCAATGTTTAGTTCCTCCTTCCCTGCCAGGATTTCAAATGATGCAGAAAGAGTATAACCATTTAAGTTATTTGAAGCAGACAGAGGCATAAAGCTTCACACAAGGAAGCAGTCTTAAAGGGCACCTATGGGCCAAAAACATTTCCCCAAACCAAAGGTGCAGGCTGATAGAGCCCGCATTCCGGTTTGGGGTTCTAGTAGTTTAAAAAAAAAAAAAAAAGTGATGTCATGCGCATAAGCCGAATGAAAAGCTGCCACAATTTTGGGCAGCTTTTCATACTGCGCATGCGCTTCCTAAAACATGGCGCCTTGCACCGGGAGCTCCCTCTTTGGCTTTATGTTATTACAGTTTTACTAATGAAGGTGAATTGCCTTTAAGCTGTGAGTCTTAGTTCTTAAATAAAACTGTTACAAAAGTATCTTAAGTATGTATTCTGGGCTCTTTGCCAAGTTAGAAACTTGGTATCTTTTTCTGGCTGTTCAATGCAGTAGACTAAAGACTGTGGCTTGATCTGTTAAAAGCGGTTCTGTCCCACTCAAAATGGGGCAGTTGGGAGGTTTGTATTAGGAAATGCTGTGTTATGTGTGTCCCTATAATATTTTGGTTTGGAAGCCGGAGTTCCCCTTTAAGGCTGTAATGTCATTTTTAACCAGTTTTTTCAGACTCTAAGGGTAGAACCATATGGGCCATTTTACCTGCGCTTACCTCCTTTCCAACGCGATGCGTCACGGCAGATGCAACAAATCCAATGTTAGTAATAGGAATTTTTTACACATAGAAACTGATTTTATCCAACATGACTGTTGAGGCAACATGCATCGTTCACATCCTACAGCTTCTACAGGTGACATTCCTATTACTTACATTAGATTTGTTGCATCCGTCATGACGCCTATGCTTCCTTGTGTTGCGTCAGAACTGAGGTAAGTGCAGGTAAAATGGCCCGTGTAGTTGTACCATTAAAGAGGAATTTGAGACTGTCTTTTAGTCATGTAGCTGTTGTGGACTAAGATGGTGTTAAACAACACCCTTGCCCTGCGCTTGGGCTCCAGAGTTCGCTGTCTCACAGTAATGAGTGCCAAGAGGGGAGATAGATCTTCCGTGCAGTCTAGGAGGTGGAGCTAGGAGTTATATGCAGGCCAACCTCTTCAGGAACTAGGGGCAACCAGACAGAAGATGTATGCTCTTGGCGTCCCTCCGTGTCGGACTAGGGGGCCCACTGGGCCTGCAGCCTCATGAGTACCCCACATCATCAGCTGCAAACTCTGTGCCGCCACCTCCTCCCCACTCTTATGCCGTGTATGTTTTTCCGCCTCAAAGTCAAGGAAGGGAGGTAAGGAGGGAGTGCAGGAGCAGGTCACTGCCAGCAGGTTCCAAAAGATCCAGCACCCACCGGGTGGCCCATAAGTCCAGTCTGACTCTGGCACCCCTTTACCTTTGCACCCTAGGCATGTGCCTCTTCTGCCTACCCCTAGTTCCAGCCCTAGGTCCAAAGCAGACTTGTAGACATAATATGTTGCAGCAATATTTTGTAATTTGTGAGTTATATGGAAAAAAAAAAAAAGTTCCAAAACAAAGGCACCGATATATTTGCCATAACTATACCTCAATGCACATGGCCATAGTTTTTCCTTCATACGGCGCAGTTAGAATTTTCTGGTGGCACTCTGGATTTGGGTTTGATGTGTGTCTCTCCTATGATGCAATGATATCTGTTGGACGGGAATATAAAAATGGCTCTGAAGAACAACAGGACATGGGCAGACATCATAAAAGTGACCTCCACATGATTATTCTGATTGTGCAAAGTTAAAAGCCAAGTGATTCAATTACAGGAAGTAGAGACAGGAGAAGTTTGCAAATGCAGTTGTCTGGCAGGTGTAACGCTGCATTCTCCGTTTAATATAAAGTACTGAGATTTGTCTGCCAGATTTAAATAAAAGCCACATGCTTTTAAATCAAATCTATGCCTCAGTTTGCCCCAGGGAACAAAATACATTGAGTATTAAGTTTGTTTTTTTAGATAAGTGCTAGGAAATGAGCTTTGTTCCCTTTAGAAAGCAGCGTTTTTTTTTGTTCTGGGCTGGCAGTGCATGTTTATACGGTGTAATATGTACTTAAACTGATAATGAATGCACCGTGCTGATTCTGATGTATCCATACATTGATAATAGGGTTTCTGCAACAGTGTGAATTGATGCATTGCATAATGTGAACGTCTCTCTTTAGCATTGCAAAATATTTCAGTATTCCACAGTAATCGTCCTTTAAAGGGAGCTGACACATCTTAAAATCTGGTCCCAATTAATCAGCCTGTATGGTTTATGGAAGTGGGAGGAAACCAGATTGCTCAGAAGAACAATATAAGTACACTCCAGTGGAAGCACAAAGATTAAAATTGTACAATTAAAATGTGAAATTCATTTTTTTGGGTAAAGCATTTATTTTAAGCACACAATTCTTTTGATGATTTTACACACACGGTTTAAGCTTTCTGCACTGCATGATGCTCTATTAGGTACATTTTTTGTTTATATTAAGTTCGCATAGCCTAGCACATACATGAAAAAATATAAAGAGGGACAAAGCTTGTAGCACAGTGAAAACATTTTTGGCCACACTCTATAATTACTTAATGTCCATTTTAGAAAACCTGGCAGTTGAAGAATGTTTGAACACATTTCTGGGAGTTTTAGGGCCATATTTTATGTGTTATAAAAGATTTGCTAATGAAAGGGAAATTGCCCTTTAAGGGTAAGGCCAGACGGGAATATTTGGGGGAAGATCTCCCGAACCGCTTCCCCTTGCCTTCCAGCTGATTAATGAATAATTGTCTGCGCCTATTCACACGCGGCACTGGCGTTTCTGAAGTCGCTCGAAGTTGCCTCCTTAGGCAATTTCAAGCGATTTCGGGAAAGTGCAGCGCCCCGTGTGAATAAGCGCAGGCGATTATTCATTAATTAGCTGGAAGGCAAGAGGAAGCGGTTCGGGGAGATTAGTCGCCAGGCGACTAATCTCCACGAATATTCCCGTCTGACCTTACCCTTAAATTGTGTCGGTTTTCCCAAGAGATCTGCTTATCTTATTTGTTATAATTGTATCTTTGCTTATCTTAAACTGATGCAAATGTATTGAAGAGTGTTGAAGTGTATTTTTCAGACGAGAAGATTCGGGGAGATTCGTCACCTGGCGACTAATCGCCTCACGACTAATCTACCCGAACAGCTGCGCCTCTGAGCAGCAGAAAGCACAAACTATAACAAGGCCCTGTCCATACTACCTGTCCAAAGGCTTGCACATGCCCGTTGAAACTGCCCTTCCTTGGGGCCTGAATGAGATCTAAGGAAGTCCTTTTGCTGGGGGATATGTAGGTAAAAGAGTCACATATAGTCTGTACTCTCCGTAAATTAATATTAAACTTGCCATACACATACCGATACTAGTGATGGGCGAATTTATCCGCCAGGGGCGAATTCGCGGCGAATTCCCGCGATTCGCCGCTGGCGAATAAATAAGAGAAACTGGCAAAAAAATTCGCCCGACACGTCAAAAACGACGCGCTACTCGTTTCGCGAATCGGCGAAAAATTCGCGAATTTCTCTGGAAATTCACGAATTTTTCGGCGAAACGCGGCCGTTTCGCCCATCACTAACCGATACAAATGTACAACATCATAGACTGGAACCTGTGTACTAAGGACATAAGTTGGTTTGTTGAGAAGATAACATTTGTGGCACCTCTAAGTTAGGAGGTCAACCTGAGTATGGCTGTTCTCATGTTATCTTAGTGATTGGTCTGGACATGGTATACTTCAGACTATTTTCATTAGTTGGATGATTTTTTAAAGCCGGGGCGTAACTATCATGGAGTGTGATTACATCTGGGTCTCTTTACCCCCTTTGGACCCACCACTTGGAGCCGTGCTAACCGTAATTGCATGGGAAGCTGTGCACACTCCTGCTTGCTCGGGCATGCGATGCCCATGATGGATTTATTCTCCAGTGGGGATTCAGTAACATCCGGACTTATTCCAGAGATTCCTTCACAGAGGATGTGGACTGTTCCGGGTGAGCAGGGGAATTCTAGACTGGGATTGGTGCGTGTATACAGTAAGTGGAGCCAGGGATTGTAGAACAGTAGCTAGAAGATGGGGGCTACATTTATCTCTGCTGATGCGCCTATAAAGTTAGTGAAAGCGTTGTGCATCTTCCATCCCAGCATATTTTGTCACACGTGGGTTGCACGTATCATGGGGAGTTAATAGTGTGTCGTGTTCCAACTGTGATGCTTCTGCAGAAGTTCTTGGCATGTGGATCACTGTCTGAGAGATACTATTGTGGGTTAAATTGTAGAGCAGTGAACTTTCCTGTCAATCACATTTAACTGCATTGGGTCAGTGGAGTCACAGACAAGCTCTTAATATACTATTCAATCCAGTCAAGTCAACGGGTACAGGTTTGTCCCTATCAGTGCATGCCATCGGATTCAATTTATAGTAATGACAGTGGTGCAGCCTCCATTGTATTGGAAATAACAAGTGGCAACAAACCCTTAGACATGGAGGTACAACTCACTGAAATCTAGCTCAAGGCTCTTGAGTAATAAAAAAAAGTTGTGCCTGTCAAAAGGGCTATGTTAGAACTTACCAAACGTTTATTGGCAGCTCTTTGTTGTGCCTAGATACCACACAGCTGACCCTGCAACAATGAGGGGGCCCAGACTCCAGTCCCTTCTGCCACTTTAATGTTGCTTGTTTATGTAGGGGAGAGGAAGGGGTAAGAGATTGTGCATGGCGCACCCCCCCCCCAAATATCTATTTTTATGGTGGGTCAGCACTTCTTAGTTATGCCTGGCACTTCTAGGACAGGCAAAGACACCAGTGATCCAAAGTGAGGCAGGGATAACAAAATGAGTGCATCCAAATTACAAACGCCCTGTCTGAAATAGAAAGCTTCACCTTGCCCTTTCCTGATTTGACTTTTCTGTTTTTCTTCTCAGTTGGCAATCACAGTTTCTATCTAGCACATTGTAGGCTTTAAAGGGGAATTTAATCCCTCTGGCACTAACCCCCTATCTCCTCCCCCCCCCCCCCCCCCCTCGGCCTACCTCTCCCCGCGAGCAAATGCCCCTAAGTGGCTACTTGCCCCTCCGTGCAGGGTCCTGGGCGCCATCTTCTTCAGCAACGTCTTCTTCCTGGATCAGTCGGCGCATGCGCAGTAGGACGAAGTTCGCCGATTGAATTCAATATTAGAAAAACGGTGACACGTAGAAAATGATTGGAAAAAGGTGTTATTTCTGGTGATCTATCTGAAAACAACTAGTCGTTTTGAAGGTGAACAAACCCTTTAAGAAAGGAAACCGACGCAGCACCTTCTAGAGTCCAAAGTGTTGATTAACACTGGTCTTTGGCTCTGTTATGTTATTTCATGAAAAACCTGTATTGAATCGGTTTGATAAGAAATAAAGATATTTCTATAACTGTAAATAGTAGTGTCATAAAAGACTTTCTGTCTAACTCCCTATTAAAGCTATGAGACTTATACATACACCCAGTCCATAATTCTTCATAACCAAGGTCAGGATTATAGCATAAATGTAGAAGATATTAAACACCCAACCCCATCCCTACTAGAAATACATGTAGGGTCCCGACATCCCAGCTACTATATGTGGGACCGCCAAAACCTCATCTATGATATCCCAACACGATTAAATGAAGTACTTTAGTATGTGCATCTTATTCTGACTGTTTAAAGAATTAGATAAAACACTGACAGATTTGCAGACTGTTTATGGAACTCCAGATTTGCCTGGCTGCTATTTCTATAGGGAAGAGCTCCAGTTGCATTGGCTGGTGTAAAAGCAATGCACATGATCAGTTCCTATAATGTGGCGTAAAATGCTGCATTAATTGTTTCCAATCAGAGCAAATACACAATTAGTTTTGATTTATCAAATATTACTTTTTTTTTGCAAATTATTGCCTTGTCTAGTAAGCTTTATTAATTAGACCCAGGAAGTTTTTATAACTTAATTTATTGTTTCTAAATGAACATCTTTCCACTGAGGCGATGCTAAAAAAACACTTATTTGTGTGTGTGTGTATACGGAGCAAAGGGGTGTTCTGGATAAATGCGTGGGTGTTCACTGTGAAGCTCTTTTCAAAGTCATCCCTGTCACACGTGTTAAGTTTTACAGTTCTAAAGGGAAAATGAATTTAGTCTAGAGGAATATACCAATAAACATGAGCATTTTACTTTTACAAGAATCTACCCACTTTTGAGAAGAGGGGACTCTGCCATTGTAATAGTTATTATATGCAGTCAGTGACAAGGATAAACAAGAAAATTCTTGACCAAGGGGCTCCCTTGAGGAAAGACTGCCTTGGACAGATATCTTCTCTTCCCTGCTTTATTGTAAACATTACAGGAATAAGTAATTGAGAAAAGATTGTCTACCTTGTCTACCTTGCATTTACATGCCACTTGTCTCCCACAGAGATAACTGGGGGGTTACATTTATCCTGTTGGTAAGCTTAAAGGACGTGTCATACAACTCTGTTACATTTTCTCAGTTCCATCTATTAGGTGTAGCTCCAGGCTTAAAGGGATCCTGTCATGGGAAAAAATGTTTTTTTCAAAATGCATCAGTTAATAGTGCTGCTCCAGTAGAATTCTGCACTGAAATCCATTTCTCAAAAGAGCAAACAGATTTTTTTTAATATTTCATTTTGAAATCTGACATGGGGCTAAACATGTTGTCGATTTCCCAGCTGCCCCAAGTCATGTGACTTGTGCTCTGATAAACTTCAGTCACTCTTTACTGCTGTACTGCAAGTTGGAGTGATATCACCCTCTCTCTCTCTCTCTCCCTCCCGACCTGGTGCTCTATTATGCAATAATTGCTAGTGCTGGATGCTGTGGTTCTCACAATGATATTGCTAAGTGTCCTGCAGTGACTCTCGGATGTTTTTCCTGTCACTACAAGTAGCAGTGATGTTGTTTTCTTTTAATACATACTGTATGAGTGTGATGGGAGGTATACACAATCATTTATCTTCAATTATAAATAAAAATATATATGCAGTACATACACACACACACTGCACTGTAGTATATGACCTAGAAATAACAAGTCAACCAGTCAGCAGTCAGACCCAAGTTTTGTTGGTGCCCAAGTCTTACTCATCTACTGCTGACATTGGTCACTGGATTTCTTCTTCCCCTGCTGGGTGCTCATTCACTTAAACCCTTCCACCCACCCAATTGCACCCTATGCATCCACCTCCATTGCATACCCCTGGTCACAGGTGGACTGAGCACCCTATGCAGCCCAGCCGGCCAGCTCCCCCCTTCCCTCTTCATGCACGATAACAACTCTCTCACATGCGTGGTAGCACTCATGCATGCGTGGGGTACATATTGCGCAAGCTGTGCAGTCTAGGGGTCGGTAGAAGCTGTATCTACCCCTTCTCCCCCAATTGTTATGCCCTAGGCAGCTGCCTCTTCTGCCTACCCATAGTTCCAGCCCTGCCCCTAGTTCCAGCCCTGCAAGTCAGGTACAGGCAGCAGCTAATACTTGTCATGAGCAACACAAGCTTTCTGATGGAAAACATAAACTTCACTGCCTCTCTTTAACTGATACAGTTAGCCATGGCTAGAAGTCTTCTGAATAGCATTACAGGCCTCTCTGGGATAAAAAAATTGTTTAAACACATAAAGATAGTAAGGATGCACCGAATCCCCAAATCTTTTGTGAAACATTCTGCCGAATACCGAACCGAATCCAAACCCTAATTTGCACATACAAATTAGGGGTGGGAAGGGGAAAACATTTTTTACTTCCTTGTTTTGTGACAAAGTCATGCATATGCAAATTAGGGTTTGGCTGGGCAAAAGGATTCCCGGCCAAATCCCAAACCAAATCCTGGATTCGGTGCATCCCTAAAAGATAGATTAAAATATGATGACATTTTGTTAAAAACTTTAAAAAATTAACCCAAACACAACATATTTCAATGAAATTATAAAAAGTCCAATTATTTTCAATGCATCGACTTAAAAGTACTTACTTATAACTGCCATACAAGAGGGGGATCTTACATCCCTATATAGGTGAGAAATCGCCTAACATCATTGAGACTATTGACCAATAAAATATACCCAGAGAAAATGACTTTGCCCCGCTATCTGTGGCATGTCTTTCCTAGGAAAATACTATATTATATTAGAAAGACTGTTACAAAGCGCATGGTACAAAACTTTGTAGCACATCTGTTCAATGCCAATATTATTATTATTATTATTTTTAAATCTAATATCCCAACAAATGATTACCATTACTTTAAGAAAATAATATGAAATGTATAGCACATGGAGGCCTAAATCTCCTGTACATCAAACAATATAATATAGCCGCTCTTACAAGAATCTTAGTAGACTGGATACATTCTACCTCAGCTTACACAATATGGGAAATCAACACATGCTTCACAAATCCCTTAAACCTATCCAGTGCACTCCACTTACATAAGCAGGAAATCCCACAAGATATATTGAATAACCCATTAACTACAGTGTCGGACTGGGACGTCAGGGGCCCACCCAAAAACCTTACTTTAGGGGCCCACTAAAAATTTTTAGACCAGGGGCCCACTCTCAGTACTATTATTCTTCCTCTACTCATTCAACCTCTTTTCTCCTAGTGTATTTTCTTTACATACTATAATCTATTATTACATCTATTTAGCCTCTAGAAATAGAAAATGGCTATAAACTTGGCCAAATTAGCAGCATGAGGGCCCACTAACACCTGGGCCCACCTGGACTTTTCCTGGTATTCTGGTGGGCCAGTCCGACACTGATTAACAATGTCTACTGGGCAGGTATGGCACATTCTATGAACTAAACACAATTTAAATTTCCACCATTCTCTGCATTTTACTTTAAAGGAAGAAGGAAACCCTTCTGTCGCAAGACCCCTCCCCCCTGTAGGCCCCCCGGTGATGGTGATGCTTGCTACTGTATATGTATACCATCAAGGAGAGAGATGGGGAAAAAAAACCCATAGGGATGTTATTCATTGCACACTATGAATTCATCGTGCTGTCAAATGTATGAACCTGTACTGCCTATGACTTGTAATTCCTGGCTGTTCATCAATAAAAAAAGAGGTTTTTATTAAAAAAAAAAAGAAAAGAAAATAATATACAATTTACAGAAAACATTGAAGGAGCATGCACATGAAATCTGCAGCTGTTCAGTTGTTGTGGAAAATAAGTTATTATACAGCTGCAGCTTGTAATGGCAACAGAGTCAGAACTGGAGGCCCATTAGGCATTTTAGCAGCAGAAGCAAAATCCTGCTGGACACGGTGCTGGGTAGGAAGAAGCATTAGCAACTGATCAGAGGGGATTTATGCAGTGCAGCAAAGTGCTGGGGGAAGCTATCAGAATTTTGTAGAAGGGCCATTAGCTAAACCGAGGGAAGCAGCAACAGCCTTGTATGCATTGTTGGTAAGAAGAAACATAAGTGAGTAGTGTTCCTGGGCATGCTGTGAAATAAGCTGCCATAATATATATTCTTCTTTTCTGGAGACCTGATTCTTTGCATAATATGACTAAAACAACGAATGGCTGTAATTGTTACCTAAAATAAGATTTAAAAGAGAAATATAACCTGTTTTTCTTACATAAATAAAGCTGATTTGTAAAAAAAGGGTTATTGCAACTTAAAATTAACTTTCAGTATGATTTAGACCACAGTATGTCAGGACAATTTTTTTAATTTTGTTTATCGGCAGCTTTTTTCGGTTGCTAGGGTTCTGTTTCCCCAGGGTTACCGACTTAAGTTCAGGAGCAATCACACCTCTACTATTGGTAAGAGCAAGCTGCTCGCTGTGCCAGATTATGAATTCTGAGTATACATGGCACCCTGATGCTGTACCATGGCCCTTTCCCCATTTTTGATAAAAAAAAGGCCCTGCTTTTGATGATGCGAGTCCCTTAGAATGCACAGTTAGAGCCAGGGGCCCTTTAAGGGATACTGTCATGGGAAATCATGTTTATTTTAAAAAGCATCAGTTAATAGTGCTGCTGCAGCAGAATTCTGCACTGAAATCAATTTTTCAAATGAGCAAACAGATTTTTTTATATTCAGTTTTGAAATCTGACATAGGGCTAGATATATTGTCAGTTTCCCAGCTGCCCCCAGTCATAAGACTTGTGCTCTGATAAAATTCAGTCACTCAGTACTGCTGTACTGCAAGTTGGAGTGATATTACCCCCTCTCTTCCCCCCCCCCCCCCCCCCCCCCCCAGCAGCCTAACAGAACAATGGGAAGGTAACCAGATAGCAGTTCCATAACACAAGATAAGAACTCCCTGGTAGATCTAATAACAACACTCAATAATAAAAGCCAAGTCTCCCACTGAGACTGATTCAGTTACATTAAAGGGACAGTAACACCAAAAAATGAAAGTGTATTAAAGTAAAGAATATATCATGTAGTGTTGCCCTGCACTGTTAAAACTGATGTGTTTGCTTTAGAAACACTACTATAGGTCATATAAACAAGCTGCTGAGTAGCAATGGTGGAAATTGAAAAATGGCTAAATGGCACAGGATAAGTAATGGATAACAGATAACATTATGTTCCACAGAGCTTATCTGCTGTGTAACTTTAGCCTTTTCTCCTTTGAATGGCTGCTCCCATGGCTACACAGCAGCTTATTTATATAAACAATAGTAGTGCTTCTGAAGCAAACACAGCAGTTTTATAAGTGCAGGGCAACACTACATTATATTGTCATTACTTTAAAACAATTTCATTTTTTGAGGTTACCGGTCCTTTAAGTAGGAGAAATAATAGCCTGCCAGAAAGCATTTCCATCCTAAAATGCTGGCACAAGTCACTTGACTGGGGGCAGCTGGGAAATTGACAATATATCTAGCCCCAAGTCAGATTTCAAAATGAAATATAAAAAAATCTCTCTGCTCTTTTGAGAAATGTATTTCAGTGCAGAATTCTGCTGGAGCAGCACTATTAACTGATGCTTTTTGAAAAAAACATGTTTTCCCATGACAGTATCCCTTTAACATAACTGAGTCACTTTTTGGTAGTTTGTTTTCCAGTGTGAAATGCTATTGTGTGCATTATTAAATATTAATTCAGAACATTTTAATGCCTTTCTAGAACGCGAGACTTTTCAATTCCATGTGGAGATTTAATCAGCGCATTGGGAAAAACCTTCTTTTACACTAATTGCTTTATAAATTCTTTCTTTGTATTCAGAAAGGCTGTAGTGTATAAAGCAAATGTGCTTCCCTAAGGCTAATGGCACCCAAAGCAATTTGGAGCATGGCCCACCATGGATTTTTTTGCACTCCAAATTCCCTAAATGTGCCCTGTTGTTATCAATGAGAATGCCATCTTCGTGTATTTTGAGCATGGCAAAATATAGGGTTTCAATGTTCCCTACATGCCAAAATCGTATTTCTTCAAACTATATGTCTGTTACTTTTTTTGTACGAATGTGCAGGATAAGCAATCCTATTTTGTATTTGCCGTATTGCTTATACATCATGATTTTACAGGTATGGTATCATTATCTGGAAACCTGCTATCCAGAAAGCTCATTATTACGGGAAGGCCATCTCCCATAGACTCCACTTTGATCAAATAATTCTAAGTAGGGTTTCGATAATACCCATGTTTTCTTCGCCGCACTTCGCCAGGCGTAGATTCAACAGGGCTGCACAAATTCCTAAAGATCCGAAGTTGCGCACAAGTTACTGATCGTTTTCGGTGTTGTCGTAGCGATGTTACGATCAGCAGGTCGAAGTTTTGCTAACGAAGGTTAATTTGTATACGGCACCAAATAGAAGTTTGAATGGACATGTATGCTGCAGTAAATACATAACATTACACAAGCCATAGGAAAGTTAATAAAATTATATAGAGGTGTTTTACTGCCCTACACATGTGCCCACAGTATTGTTTAGGTGCCATATGTTCTTAAATGTAGGGGGAAGGAGGGTACCCTAAAACAGTTTAGAATCTTTTTCAGCCTATCACTCTGTAAAAATGAAAAGATGCTAGCGTTTTTTTGGGATGTAGAAAAATATATATATATTTTTTTTTTTTTTTTTGAACTCCTATCTACTTTATTGCACTTTGCCTGGTCTGACCTGGTGAAGTAAACTCTGGTGAAAGGGGTAGCATTCAGAAAACAAAATTAGTAATTTGCTTGGTTTCGCCCCTTTGCCAGGTGTTAAGGTGCGAAGTTGCTAGTCTATCTACTTCGCCAATTTTCTAACAGTGTCCCTGGGGAAAATTCGCTAGCGAAGTTTCAAAATGACGTCACAATGTCCAATTTTCGCTAGCGTTAGCCACTTTGCACTTTAGTGAATTTCCCCCATTCCAAATATGTACATATAGGCTGCAGCACTCCACTTTCTGGTTTAAAACCGTCTTTATTTCTTCAATAGCATGACATAGCGACGTTTCTGATCAACATATCCTTTTTCAAGCCTGAAGCTTTTTCAAGCTTGAAAAAGGATATGTTGATCCAAAACGTCGCTATGTCATGCTATTGAAGAAATAAAAACGGTTTTAAACCAGAAAGTGGAGTGATGCAGCCTATATGTACATATTTGGAATGGAGGTATGTGAAGGTGAACATACTCTGCTGCGTGCACCCTATTGAATAAGAGATTTTGTGTGAGTGCTGGACAAACACTGCAAGCCGTAATTTCCCCCATTCCCCCATGACTGGGGGCAGCTGGGAAACTGACAACATGTCTAGCCCCATGTCCGATTTCAAAATGAAATATAAAAAAATCTGTTTACTCTTTTGAAAATTGGATTTTGTTGCAGAATTCCGCTGGAGCAGCACTATTAACTGATGCGTTTTGAAAAAGAAAAAAAAAACTGTTTTCCCATGACCGTATCCCTTTAAGTTATGAAGATCCAAATGATGGAAAGATCTGTAATCCAGAACCCCCCCAGGTCTTGAGAATTCTGGATATCATGTCCCATGCCTGTACCTTGTACTTTATCCCAACTAAGAAATAATGAATTGGAGCCAAAACTATCCGATTAATGTTCAAATAATTTTTTAGTTGATTTAGGAGATTATGTAATAAAAGGCATTAAGTTTGCCCAAGGGCAGTAACCCATAACGACCAATCAGCAGGTAGAATTTACTGTGTTCACCTATTCAAATGCAATAATTTTATTGGTTGCTATGGGTTACTGCACCTGGCCAAACTTAGTACCTTACATAACATATGGGGTAGAGTCCTGCGCTGGTACATTTTTTGGGACCCGTACCCGCAACCCGCGACCCGCATTCTTACCCGCTTGGACCGCGACCCGACCCGTACCCGCAACCCGAGATCTGCAACCCGGACCCGCGACCCGCTGACCATCAAGAATCAGGAAGTGCTGTCATTGTAAACCGGAAGTGACATCATCGGAAGTAGCCTTGATCAGAAAAAAAGGAGTAAAACAGGAAGTGCTTTCAATTTAAACCGAATGTGACATCATCAGAAGTAGAAATGCTGAGAAAAAGGATTAAAAATCGCTATAGCGAGGATCCGCGACCCGACCCTCAACCCGCCAACCTGCAGAACCACCGGCCCGCTTCTATACCCGCACCCAGAAATTCTACGAGCAACCCGCAGGGTACCGCCGGAATTTGCGGGTAACCCGCGGGTACCCGACCCGCTGCAGGACTCTAATATGGGGGTTAAGGTATCAAGATCCATATTATGGAAAAATCCCTTATCTGAATTACCCCAGGTCCTGGGCACTCTGGATAACAGGTTATATGCCTACTTGTACCTGGCCTTACAAACACTTATCATGGATGATACCATAGGGTTCAGTGGAACTAGTTCAGGTTACAGAGCAAGTATAGTAGCTGCCCGGCTAACGTGCATATACATACAGCGATGCAGAGGATGGAGATCAGTTATTACAGGAAACTATATGCATCTGGCAGACAGGCAGGTAATGCAGAGCAAGGAAACCCATTTCCAGTGATATATGAAAAGTGGATTTCTAACCCAGTAGTTGGAGGCTTATGAAGATTAACAGTAAAAAGGTTAAACTCCTCTTAAAAGGTGTTCACGCAGGGCAAGATATTTTACATTGAGCAGGAAAAGTTGATGTCAATAGTTTTTTAACTTGAGAACAAACACACCGCTGACACCTCTCCGTAACACAGCCGAAATAGTCTGCACAGTTCATTATTAAACGGGTAAGGAAGACCTATCTCGAATCCCGACAGACTCTATAAGCGCTCTGTGCAAATAAAAGTTATCCTATTTAGCCTCCAGATGCTGGATGTCTTGGAGGTCAGAGACTAGCAGTTTTAGCGCAGACACAAGCCGGGATAGATGACGGCAAACCTGACAGTTGGGATTCCCACATCGCATTACAAAGCACCACTCATAACGCTCCCACTGAGTGCCCTTTCTCTCCAGGGGACAGCGAACTAAATCTAACACTGTGCGTCATCTTGTAAGATGAGGGGTAGATTCCTTTACAACTATTTTACAGTATTTTGGAACATTGGAGAAGCTTTGCAAATCAGATCAGGAGAAGAGGAAAACCAATTTACTTTTTATGAGAATTCTTATAAATGTTCTTGTAAATGTAAACGTGTTTGTGTGTGTATATATATATACCGGCACTCACTAAACTGTTTCTCTCTTGTGCCTGGGTGCAATTCCACGAAACACATGAATCCTCCAAAATGGTAGTCGCACTCTCAGGTCTTATAACGAAGTATAGAAAATTTATAAAGAAGAAAAACTGACGTTTCGGCCGAAACGTCCGTGTTTCTTCCTAATAAATTTTTCTATACTTCGTTATAAGACCTGAGAGTGCGACTACTATTTTGGAGGATATATATATATATATTTATATTTATTTAAATGTACAGTATATAGATGACGTTTTTAAATGTATGAGCACTGTACAGTACATACATTGAAGACTTGGAGAACACATTCCCTTGAAGTCATTGGTTCTGAAACTATTGGGTTGTCCCCTAGTTGCAGACTGGGCATTGTAACTGGACACATTAAAGGAGACATATTGTGTAAAAAAATAAGAATGTACCAGTGCATTATACTCCTTTAGATATAGAAGAATTGTGCTTAAAAAAGTAGTGATTTCTTGAATATTTCTACATAAAACCCTCCCTTCCCTTCCACTTCCTGCTCTCTGAACTCCCAGGCTTTGCAGGGGAGCTGGTGGCTCTCAGCTCACTGCACTGTAGGATACGAACCAATCAGAAATTAGCAGGACCTGATAGGGAAATGGAGCCTGTCTGTGCTTGTGTAATTGCATGGCTGTGATTGGCTGCTCCTCTTGTACTGCGCTTCTGGCAAGAACTGTTAGGACACATCCCCCTCATCTGAAACAGGGACCAGTGAACATTTATAGGGAGCTCCAATAAAGGGGCTGTTTTTAAAGATAATATTCATTTGTATCACCATATAGTGCTGATAATTGCCTCCAAAATTAGCGTTTTTATTTATCCTGTATGTTTCCTTTAGTTACTGGGATCTGTTATCTGGAAACCCATTATCCAGAAAGTTCTGAATAACGAAATACATTTTATCCAAATAGTCCAAATTTTTAAAAGGATTTCCTTTTTTCTCAGTAATAATAAAACAGTAGTTTGCACTTGATCCCATTAATCCTTATTGGAAGCAGAACAAGCTTGTTGGGTTTATTTAATGATTTTCTAGCAGACATAAGATCCATTATCTGGAAAACCCCAAGTCCTGAACATTCTGAATTACTGGTCCCATACCTGTATATAATCATGCACAATATGGACAATATGGAGCTGATTTGCCATCAGTGGATTTGGCACCTACAGGATGCAATAAGAATGCACAAGATGCACCTATGCTCAGCACTTTAAGCGTAAAACTACAAGGAGGACTATTTCTTTGCGTTTCGGGGGATCCGACGCATGCAGCATCCAACAATCATGTTGTGTTAAATGAACGTTCCGACACCATCTGACATTTGTATTTGTTACCTTGTTTTTAGTTGTGTCTGACTTGACGCTTGCATTTTGGTGCAGTGCGTCGGATCTGCGGAAAACGCATCCAAATCGTCCGTGTAGTTCTACCCTCATTGTTACCGGTCATTGGATGTGTCTATTTGGAAGGAGAAGTTTTCAAGTCGCCATTTATTGTTGGATTGTGATGCATTGTTGTAGACTTGTGGATAAAACATCTACGGCCCCTTATTTTTATAGGGTTAAAGGAGAATCAAAGGGATCCCCCCAAATGACTACTTTTACCTACCTGATACCCCAGGCCGGTGCTCCTATCAGTTGAAAACCGTACTGGTTCAGGGTTCTTCTAGCAAGCACCACGGAGAGCTAAACTTCATACTTCCTCTCGTCGTCTCATGGCTGCGCATGTGTAGTAGAGCGGAAAGCCGAACTTTAACGAAAAAAGTTGTCTATTTTGCTCTACTGCGCACGTGATTTGCCTGGGAACTTTGAAAATCAAAGCGGCAGAAAGTTGAGCTCTCCATGGTGCTCTCTAGAAGAACCCTGGACCGGCTTGGTTTTCTGCTGTTAGGCACACAGGCCCGGGGTATCAGGTAGGTAAAAGTAGTCACTTGTGGGTGACTATCGTGATTTTATCTTTACTTCCATTTGATCTTGCTCCGTTGTGCTTACGAGTGCATCAATACTGTCAACACTGACCCTAAGTGATGGGTTCAGGACAGCTGACCAGCACCACGGCAACGCCTGGTGTGTTTTTTTTTTTTTTTTTTAGAGATGCACTGAATCCACTATTTTGGGATTTTGGAATCTTTTGTGACAGATTCAGCCGAATACCAAACTGAACCAGAACCCTAAAGGAAGTAAGGAAACTTTAAAGAGAACCAAGTGTGCAGCGTGTGGATAAAAAATGTTTAACTTCCTTGTTTGCATGACAAAAAGTCATGTGATTTTTAGAATTTGGTATGGCCAGGCACTTGGATTTGCCAGGCCAGGCACGTGGATCTTGAACTGAATCCTGGATTCAGTGCATCCCTAGTTCCACTACTCCTTATATTCGATGAGATCAGTTGGTGGCTTTTGAATGCCGGCATTGGATCAAGTGTGTCTGAACCACTGAACGTTTAAGTTGAGCAGTGTAGCTGTGTTTTTAGTTTGAGGATTATTTGTAATGGACTACTGTCTGCCTTGTGTGCTAGGTCTGGAGTATTTGCAGTTAAGTCTAGGGTTTTTTTCTACAAACCTTCAGGTAGATTTTGAGGGATTTGTTAGCCAGTGTATATCACTTATATCACATTACATATGTGTTCCCTTGGTGAAGGTTTTGGCCCATTTCTGTTTTTGAATAGTCCCTGTTTAGTTCATAGAGTTGAGCCAGTCCATTGGATGCTCAGGTGTGTGTTGTTTTCTGTTAGTATAGGATTAATTTTGTAGGATCCACAGAATCCATAAAATTATGAATTTGGAGGGTCGATTTTTGCATTTGTTCTGGTCTTCTGGAGTTTTATATCATTTACAACATATCATTTGCAGGGTCTGGAAAAAAGTGGTGTGTTATTCAATGTGGTTTGTAAATTCCTGGTGAGTATTGATTTTCTATGCAATTTGCTTATAACGTCTAGTAAAAATCTTGGAAACAGAGAATTATCATGGACAGATTATCTTATTCAGTGGGAATTACACCTACGGTAAAGTGCATTTATCACTTATTATTTTGAAGCAATAATCCCGGGCCATGTGCCCTACACACTGGTGCTTTCCAACTGGATGTTATGGGAAGCTGTCTTTCACAATTCACATTAATCTCCATTATTTTTCCCAAGAAGCTGCAGACAAATCACCTCAGTAATGCAGGGCACCTAGGAGCAGGCCTCCCTGCAGGGAATCGGCAAAACCCGCAGTAATCACATTTACATGATAATTAGAAGGCTTATTGTTATAAATCTGTATGGAGTGAGCACATTCATTTGTCGCTGTTACGTGGCCCATGCTGTGATGCCGATTTTTAAATGAGAAGTCTTGAGGGCATGCAAATTATTGCGAGTAACCATAAAGCATCACACTAAATCCTGACTACAGGCCATAATGGAAAATATACAGAGGTGGAACTTTATTTTTTTTTTATGTGACCATAAAGCTGCTAAGTTTAGTAGAACAGCTGCCTCACAATCGAAATGGGGGAGTTTTGGAACCTTGTTGCTGACGGCAACTTTCCATCGCCTGAGTTGTATCGGCTTATATAATTTGCAGGTAACGACATTATGGAGTTTGTTTTAACACAGCCTTCATGCCACCCTTAGGGACCTTTGATTATCCCACTACCTGAGTAACTGGATTACTGTCACATGTCATCATGTTTAATGGAATAACGGATGCGTTCCTAAGTAGAGAATAACAACCTTATTCCTTCTGGGAAGTGGAGCATAATATGTTTATAGGGAGAGCATTCCTGGAAGCCCATCCTCGGGGAGCAGCTCAGTCCCATTCAGACCTTGAAACAGCATTTTCACAGAATAATTGTTAAGCAGATGTTGACGGGGCTCTTCTTCTTCTCGCTTGCAAGATTTTTTCCCTTTTTTAGAAATACATTGAAATCACGCAGGCCGATGTTTTTTTTTCTGGATCTGAACTTGATATGGAATCTCCATGGCCACCATGAAGGATACCGATGCTGGATTTATATATCTTTATTTTTCAAATATTATGAGAACTGGTATTTTCTTGTGTGCAAATAATTTGACCAGGTCCTTATACTTTTTTTTTTTTGTTCAGACCCCAAGAGGCTTCACTGACTACAGCCAAGTGTTCTTGCAAGGTTTTCCTGTAGTACATCACAATGTACTACAGGTATGGGATCCGTTATCTGGAAACCCAAATAGTCCAAATGTTGAAAAGAAACATTTTTTTTTCTCTTTAATAATAAAACATTTCCTTGTACTTGATCCAAACTAATCTATTATTAATCCTTATTGGAAGCAACACCAACCTATTGGGTTTATTTAATGTTTACATGATTTTCTAGTAGACCTAAGGTATGAAGATCTAAATTACAGAAATATCCCTTATCCAGAAAACCCCAGGACCCAAGCCTTCTGGATAACAGGTCACATACTTGTACTACTATTCTGTTACAAAGATTCAACTGATCATAATATTCAGTGGCCATGGGGGCTAATCCATACACATTTTTTGTGCACAATAATTGGCAGAAAAAAACAAGTGGTGCTCATGGCATCAAAACCCACCCTGTCTATTGATGTAATTGCCATGATCAATGGGCACGTCTTGGAATGTGCAGGATTCCTGGGTGATTTGCCAGTGCTTCACCATGTTTCCTATGGAAGCTCAGTATTCCGGCTCCTTTACGATGTTTATTGGGCGCACATTTTACTTTCTGGCTAAACAAATTTTCGATTTTAAATTGAGGGTGAAATGCAATGGCATTCTAGGCATGTATACACCTGAGAGAGAATATATATAAATCTGTTTAGAGAATATCGGCACTCGCGATAAAAATGTATACAAAAATGCCTGGGTGCTCACCTCAAAATAATAATGCTATAAACC
>CM044438.1:16573388-16589485 GCA_024363595.1 Xenopus borealis
ATATATTAGTTTTTCTTCTGTGAGCTGACTCATCACATCTTTTATGATTATTAGCTATGTGTCTTATACAATTATGCTTATGAGATGCACAACCATTTGTAGCTCATCAAGTCATGGATGGGAATGATCTGGCTAACTAGCAGTAAGCAGACCCCTGTGAATTTAAGGGAGGCCTGCAGACTGAGAGGATCTGCTGACCCCACATCATGTGCCATGGTTCTGCTCCCAAGCTTCCACATACACTTACTGAAAGTTAACACGTGACTGCTCCATCTTTTACATCTTCATCTAGCAGCCCTGAGCAGCACCGGGCCAGACCGACCAGGCACTTTAGGCAACCAGGCGCGTGCGTCCAAAAAAAGGACACGTGCGTGCATGCGCAAGGCATGCAAAGGGGCTCGGGCACATTCCGGCCAGAGCAGGAAGCAGAGACCAGACTAGGGGTTGGAGGCAGAGAATGTACTAATAGGGGCCTGGCAGTCCATCTCTATCAGCGAATATATTTTTGGCTGCACAGTATGAATGTTAAACCACAATGTGCTTCTGAAATAGTATTGTCACCTTTTTCACAAACACAATTTTATTAGCCAGGATGCACAGCATCTCAAAAGATTCCTTAGATGTTCATCATCAATGACTGTTTACTTTCATATGGTCAGTTTTCAGGGTTTAGAGATCTATTTTAAAAAATTGTAAACAATTGTCAACGGTATCAAAACAACAAAAAATTAAGGCATGTATAAGCAAAAGTGGTTGATGGGATTCAATTCAGGTTGCTTTTACACATGGAACGTGGAAATTGTAAAAAAAAATTTACGATTGATCGATGATAAAGATTCATTGAAAAGAATGTGCATAAGAAATAAAAGTGGCAGAAGCTCATTTCTAGTGATGAGTAATTTATACGCCAGCCATGGATTCACAATAAAATTCCAAATTTCGCCATGTTCCAAATTTTTCTTGGAACTTCAGTGAAAATTCACCACGAAGAAAAAAATGCCCATTGACTTTAATGCATTAGGACAAAAAAGTCGCCATAATAAAAAACGCCCGTTGATTTTAATGCATTAGGACGAAAAAGTCACCATAAGAAAAAAAAAAAACAGTTGACTATTACATTAGGACAAAAAATTTGCCATAATAAAAAACGCCCATTGATTTTAATGAATTAGGACGAAAATTTTGCCACAAGAAAAAATGCCCATTTTGCATTTGTAGCGAGAAAAATTGTTGTGCACGTAAAAATTGTTGCACGTAATAGCGCCCATTGCTTCTCGCGTTGATAACCAGTTATGGCTGCCAGCTTGCTAGCCTGGTTTACTGATTTGGAGGCACACAAGCAAGCGGAACACATGACTACTGTGATGGAACTGCAATGAGAAGCAACAAGGGCTTTACTAACTGTTTATGTTCTAAGTAAATATATAAAGGTGTAGTGTTGCTAACGTAAAAATGCTTGTTAGTGATGGGCGAATCTCCCGAGATTCGCTTCGCCGAAAAATTTGCGAATTGGCGAAAAATTCGCAAAACGAGTCGCGGGACGCTTTTGACGCGCGTCGCATCAACTTTGTCGCGTCACGTCGTTTTCGGCGCGCCGTTTTCGCCGCGCTTCGTGTCAAAAACGACGCGCGACTCGTTTTTCCAGCGAATTTTCGCGGGAATTCGCCCCTGGCGAATAAATTCGCCCATCACTACTTGTAATGTTTTGTTGTTTTGTAATTCATTTGTCCAAATGCTTTCCTACTATAGGGTGAATATGTGGTGTTTATACAAATGGCCTGTAGGTGTCACTGTGCACAAGTTATCTGTGCATACACAGTATTTTCTATACAGCTTAAAGTGTTAGAGTTGAAGTCACTTGAAGTGTAGTGGCTGCATGAACCTGCTAATAAAGCACCGTTATACTCTACTAATCCTCGACTACCAAAACATAACTCCCTTGTGGATATTATCTGCTGTTAAAACCTAAAGGTGGCCATACAAATAAAGACCCACTCGTTGGGCTATTTTGCAAAATGAGCCGATATGCCCACCTTGACCACCCCGATATGGTGCTGATCCGATCGTAGGCCCTAGAGCCCATTGATCGGATCATATGGGTGGTCAGTTTGCCGGGACTGTATCATCAAATAGATGCAATCCGCGATCCAAATGGATTTGTACCCACGCCTGGGGAAGGGCCCCATACACGGGCAATAAGCGGCTGACTGTCAGCAGCTTTTATTGGCCTGTGGATGGCCACCTTAAGTTAATATATTTTCGCTCTATGGTTATTACCTGCTGCCCAATTCTGGGTAAGTTATTTTTTATACTTATCTACACACAAATAATAATAAGTAACAGGGCCTTAATAATAATATTTTTCATGACAATACTATACGGACATTGTCTGCTATATTTGGAAAGAAATTTACATCTCCCCCAAACCGGCCCCCGCAAATAATTTCTTTTCTTTCATCTTTTGTCGGCTGTTCTCCACTTTCACATCTCGGCTCCTCTCCACATATTACAGAGAAAAAATTTCTAGCAGAGAGCTGCAAATTGCTTGTTAATATAAACCCGCCAGCAGACAGAAAGAAATCAGTGAGAAAAGGAGCGAGAATTAGTGTCAGTCTGAGAGCAGAACCCTCCCTCCCTCTATATATATTTCACAGTGAATTGTATAATGAATTAAAGGGTGAATTCCATGTAAGACTGGATTGACCCAGTGACACTGACATATTTTTTGTATAATGTGTCTACCCTATTTTGTTTAAATTAAGTGTGTAATTGCCAAAATACTCTGTCAAGTACTTGGAATTGACAGCTCTGTGCTCTCTCTCTCTCTCTCTCTCTCTCTGGTGTGTGTATATATATATATATATATATATATATATATATATATATATATATATATATATTATAAATGGTATAATACATAAGAGCCATGAACAGTGTCAGACTGGGACACCAGGGGCCCACCATAAAACCTTAGACCAGGGGCCCACTCTCAGTACTAATGTTCTTCATCTCCTCAATCAACCTCTATTCTCCTAGTTTGTTTTCTTTACATACTATAATCAATTATTCCATCTATTTAGCCTCTTTGTTCTCATAGGAATAGGGAATGGCCATGAAATAGGCCAAATGTTTAGCAGCATGAGGGTCCACTGACACCTTGGCCAACCGGGAGTTTTCCTGGTATTCTGGTGGGCCAGTCCACTGGCCATGAATATCCAGTATATCATGATTGTACAGGTAGTATAGGATGCGTTTTCCAGAAAGCTCAGAATTGCTGAAAGGCCATCTCCCATTGTCTCCTTTTTAAACAAATATTTAATTTTTTTATAATTGACTTAATTTTTCTCTGTAATAATAAAACAATACTTTGTACTTGATCCCAACTAAGATATAGTTAATCCTTATTGGAAGCCAAACAATCCTATTGGGTTTTTAAGTAATTGTATTAATTAATATAAATATTTATATATATATATATATATATATATATATATTTTTTTTTTTTTTGGAAGAGTTAAGATTATGGAAATGATCCCTTATCCAGAAAACCCCAGGTCCTGAGCTTCCAGGATAACAGGTCCCATACCTGTATATAAGATCCTTATAAACAGTTTTATCACATGGCTCACTGGAATTTGTGTATTATAATAAAATATATATACGTAGATTAGAAGTCATCTTAATGTTCCATGGCCTTTGGAACTCCTTGTATTATCCTAATATTTTACAAAAGTGGGTAACATTATTCATTATATAAACAATGCATAGCCATCGCATCCGTTATAATCCATGCCTTTGGCATCATGCCTTTCTATGGTAATGGAACTCCTGAGTAAATTCTAATACAGGCGTGGGACCTTTTATCCAGAATGCTCGGAACCTGGGGCTTTTTCCCGATAACAGATCTTTCCGTAATTTAGATCTTCATACTTCAAGTCTTAAGTCTGATTTAATATGAATTAAACGCCACAGGCTCATTTTGCTTCCAGTTAGGATTCATTATATCTTAGTTGGGAATCGGGTATAAGGTAGTGTTTTATTATTACAGAGAAAAAGGAAATCATTTTTAAAATATTTGGATAAAATGGAGTCTGTAGGAGACGGCCTATCTGTTATGCTGAGCTTTCTGGATAACGGGTTTCTAGATAACATATCCCATACCTGTATCATTATTCCTTTTGTATACCTATAAATAGGCCTATTTATTGTCTTAATGGTCAGCACTATAAAGACATTGTTCTATAAGGGTAACGGTAACATACAGGGTACATACTACAGGTATGGGATCCATTATCGGGAAACCCGTTATCCAATAAGCTCCGAATTACTGAAAGGCCCTCTTCCATAGACTACATTTTATCCATATTTTTAAAAATGATTTCCTTTTTCTCTGTAATAATAAAACAGTAGCTTGCACTTGATCCAAACCATGATATAATTAATTAGGGATGCACCGAATCCACTATTTTGGATTCGGCCGAATACCGAACCGAATCCAAACCCAAACAAGTTGGCGCTATAGAAATACATGTTAATAATAATAATTTGAATATGCAAATTGGTTGTGGGAAGGGGAATACATTTTTTTACTTCCTTGTTTTGTGCCAAAAAGTCACGTGATTTCCCTCCCTGGCCCTAATTTACATATGTAAATTAGGATTCTGATTTGGTTCAGGCAGGTGGAAGGATTTGTCCGAATCTGGCCAAATCCCGAACCGAATCTTGGATTCGGTGCATCCCTATAATTAATCCTTATTGGAAGCAAAACCATCCAATTGGGTTTATTTAATATTTACATCATCTTCTAGTACAGGGGTCCCCAACCTTTTCTGCTCGTGAGCCACATTTAAATTTAAAAAAGAATTGGAGAGCAACACAAGCATGAAAAAGTCCATGGGGATGTCAAATAAGAGTTGTGATTGGCTTTTTGGCAACCCCTATATGGACTGGCAGCCTACAGGAGAGAATGTTTGGCAGGACATCTGTTTTTTATGCAACTAAAACTTGCCTCTAAGCCAGTAATTCAAAAATAAACTCCTGCTTTGAGGCCACTGGGAGCAATATCCAAGGGGTTGGAGAGCAACATGTTGCTCGCGAGCTACTGGTTGGGGATCACTGTTCTAGTAGATGTAAACTCCAAATTAGGGAACGATCAGGAAAACCCCAGGTCCCGAGCATTCCGGATGACAGGTCCTACACCTGTACAATATTTATCTCAGGGTGGTTTCATCATCATCATCATCAGCAGTTGCAGCATCGTAATACATCAAGTTATTAGGTCTGCTGCAAGAAAGAGTCCTTCTTATTGAAATACACAGAAACAGGTAATGTAGTTGGTTCAGTTGAATGCCACATCATCTCTTTTTCTCCTTGAGAATAAATGGCAGCCACCATGAACAGAAGGGATGAACTTTCACGCCATTATAATTTGGAATTCTCTTCAATGAGGCATGTGCTGAAAGCATAAATTGATTTTAGCTTTTAGAAACTGCAAGAAAAAAAAAGTGCCTTATTTTACCATACAGCTGATGTGGCTATATTAAAGCCATCCCCATACAGTAAATCTACACTGTCTTTATTGCTGAGAATTTAGAAGGTCGAAGGTGCGGTTTCTTTTCCAAGACTAAGTGATTATTTTTTCCCCGTGTGAGACATAACAGATCAGGAAAATGCTTTCTACAAGAAGGAACAAGTGTGTGAAGTATAAGCGAGGAATGTTAGAGAAACCGTAACACCACAAAAATGAAAGTGTTTTAAAGTAATGAAAATATAATGTACTGTTGCCCTGGTACAACTGGTGTGTTTGCTTCCAGGGCTGGAACTAGGGGTAGGCAGAAGAGGCAGCTACCTTTTTTGCCTGCCTACCCCTAGTTTGCACCTTACTTCCCTTTGGACACCCCCCGTCGCTGTCACTCCCTCACTCTCCCCTCTGCTCTGCCCTTCCCTCCGTCCCTCCCTTCCGTTACTTTACCTTCCCCTCCGTTCCTCCCTGCCATTGCACATCCCTCTCATTGTGTGCACACACTAGTGGGGGCGGAACTTGCCGACCGGGTTGCCTAGGGCACCCGGCCCTGTTTGCTTTAGAAACCGTACTATAGTTTATATAAACAAGTTACTGTGTAATAGTGATGTGCGGGCAGGCCCGAGGGTCAGGCTGACCTAAAAACCTTTTCTAGGTCACGGGCGGGTATGGATTGAGCTCTTCTGCATGCTTTCCCAGCCATGACCTTACAATGTCGGCTTCCGGGTTCAGCTTTTATAGGGCCTGCACGCCCTGCCCCTTTTTGTGACATCATCAGTGGGGCGGGGCGGCATGAGTCTATAAAAGGAGAGAGGGTGATGTCAGGCGGGTGCAGGTTGGATAAAACCCCACCTGCACATTACTATTGTGTATCCATGGGGCCAGCCATTCAAAACTGAAAAAGGAGAAAAGACACAGGATACAAAGCTGATAACAGATAAGCTCTTTAGTATAAAATTACATTCTACAGAGCTTATCCTTTATCTACTGTGTATCCTGTGCTTGAATGGCTGCCCCCATGGCTACACAGCAGCTTGTTTACATAAACTATAGTTGTGATTCTGAAACAAACACACCAGTTTTTCCAGTGTAGAGCAACACTTTATATTGTCATTCCTTTATTTCATCTTCAGATGTTACTGTTCCTTTAACTGTAATTAGAGCAAGTCCAAGTTTTTCAAGGTACCTTGAGATTTTCTTTATAAACGCTCTCATATTTTAACCATTCTCCATAATTTTGGCAGAAAACACTGCTTTGGATTGAAATAGAAAACGCTGCTTTGGATTGAAATTGTTTAAAAAATATCATTATTGCCCTTTATGAACAATGCACCGACCTATCTCCGTTTTTTGCACATGGGTGAACCAGAGGAACCTGCAATGCATTTTCTCCTGGCCTGTCTTTCCCTACCTAATTAGACAATGTATTTTCCCTACTGTCAGGCAAGCTGAAGGGAACTCTTCATTTGGACTCTGCAAATCTGCCTATTACATTTCATTCTCATATCTGCTAAGGATTTTGATGAAGGCTTTCCAGAGGCTGACATTTAAAATAAACTATGTCTGTATTGCATAAATTCTAATATCACTTTGTTTCTTTTCTTGTTTTTAATAGTCACAGTTCATATAGTATTACGTGAAATCCAATAGTAACGGTATTAATTCAAGTTCAGTGTAAATCTTTGAAGGTCGTTTCAAATGAAAAGCAAAATCTATGTCAACTTTTTTTTTTTTTCACATTTCCCCTCTTCTACGCATTTTTTTTGTATCTTAAATTTATTTCCATACACGATGAAACAATTAAAAAAAAAACTATAAAAAATAGAGGGAAAAAACCTTACAGAAAAAATATATGTTCTATTGGTGGTAAACTTATGTCTTCTCACCAAGCTTGCATTTGTATCCTGAATTAAACCAAATGAAAGCAAAAAAAGTAAGAGAGAAAAAAACACTCGGGAATTATGCAAATTGTACCCAAGGGTTTACATTGCACACAATCTATATCCTCATTTTAAAATGATTTAACTGCTTTATTAAACATAATTGAGTTCTCCCACAACCATTTCAACTAGCTGTAAATCTACTGCATTTTTTGTCTTTTTTTTTTTTTTCTTCTTTATTCTCAAGGGTTTGTAGTGAATATTGATATTTTTTTCCTAAAAAATATCCCATGGAGTCTGTTTTTCTTGTTTTCTTTACAGCTTAAGTTTATTTTGTTGACTATTTTGCACTCTTTGTTGGACACCAGTAAAAACAAACTATCACTGTGGGCATTGGAGCTGATCAGTCCAAAATATGATGCATCATGTGTAGGAATAGTCTGTGTCTGGTATACCACCATCTCTGTATCCTCTGTGAGTGCCATAGCCTATTGTGTGGGTACTTTTGTAAAGGCTGGTTCCATTTGATGGGAATATTGTATGGATTACATACTCCTCTTTTGATCCATGAGAGTTTACAGGTAGCATCTGAAGCCCTGGTCCCCTAATCTCTAAAATGGAGTTATCTTTCTTGGTCCCAGACTCCACATAGTCATCCTTCTTACGGCTGCCACGACTATACTCTCTCTCACGAGTCAGCAGTTGGCCAGCCCGATGTACATACCAGCAAATGGATGCCAAAATCAAAAATAGGAAGACAAGTGTAACAGCTCCCCCTATAATACCAGCTAAAGGTAACCCAGCTAAAGGGTCTGCATTCTGCTCTCTGTTCAATGTAGTTGTAGGTCCGTATACATCGGCTGTCTCTGCCTTGGCACAGACAGGGGATTCATCTGCAAGATAGGAGTTTCCTGTATCCATAGTAACCATGCATATAATATATGTGGAGCGGGGTTCCAAAGCAGTTAACAAGTACTCGGTTTTGTCTCCCTGCACTAAGGTTTCTGTGATAGAGCCAACAGCTGGACTATGGCCGAGTCTCAGCCAACTAAGTCGAAAGGAACTTGCTGGGTGAAAGGACTTCCAAGTGATGCGAATGCTGTCAGCTGTTAGAGGCTTGACATTTAACATCAAAGCTTTAGTTGCAGCTCCAGTTTCCATGGGATAATCTACATTTGAGTCTGGTATCTGAATTCTTGGCCTCTTGGATTTGAGGGTAAAAAGAGAGCCCTGAGCTGGAGTGGTGATTATTGGATTGCTTGGTGTAGCATGGGCAGAGGCCGAATTACTCTGTGGCCCACCCTCAAAGCAGTCATCCAGCTCATGAGTAATGTCCTTAATGGCCATTCCCCGAACTTTCTCAGGCCCCTGGCACATTAGGCCGCGAACATTCACCACAGATGCTCTGGCTTTCACCCAGTCTCGCAGCCAGATAAGGTTGCACCCACAGAACCAGGGATTATTTCTAAGCAGCAGTTGACTCAGATTTTCTAGGTCATCAAAGAGACCACGGGGAAGGGCTGTAAGGTTGTTACTGGATAGATCCAATCTTTGCAACTGCCTCATTTTTGACAACGAGTTGTATGGTATATGGGTAATGGCATTATCCTGTAAGTAGAGTTTTTGTAAGTGAGTGCTGGGCAGATTGACTGGAGGGGCAGCCAGTGAATTTCGGACCAAGGAAAGCTCGGTTAGGTTTTGGAGGCGGCTAAATGTATCATCTGCTATTCGTTGGTTGGCCAATAGATTCCCATCTAGAACCAACCGGCGCAGATTGTTTAGGCCTTTGAATGCATGAAGTGGGATTGTAGATATACGATTATCATCCAATCTTAGCTCTTCTAATGTATGCGGCAAGCCATTTGGAATGCTACTGAGGTGATTACGTGACAAGAAGAGTAGACGTAGTTGATGACTGTCTAAAAAGGCATCATCTTCAATGCTAACAGTTGATACAGAGTTGTCATCTAGGTGTAGCTTCTCTATTAGTGGAATACGAGAAAGAGAGTCCCGTGTCACACTGCGGATGTTGTTGTCCTGAAGGTGGAGCTCACGGAGTGAATGTGGAAGGTTGACAGGAAATTCATCAAGGTCATTCTCATACAGGTAGATGACTTTGACATTGGTCTTTGTCTTCAACTCTGATGGAACTCCAGCATTATTTATCTGGTTGTTCTGGAGGTAAAGGGTAGTTGCATCATCTGGGATGTCAGGCGGGATTGAAGTTAGCCCTCGGTCATTACAGTAAATAAAACCATTGTCACAACGGCACACGTAGGGGCAATTAGTGCTGTCTATTACTTCTGTCAGAAATGCAATAAGTCCATAACACAGGAACAACCAGTCACGCAAGTCCAGGGTGGCTGTGGTCATGGCAACTGTTGTAGCAGTTGTCGTTGTAGCTGCTGCTGAGGCAGCTATTATTGTTGAGGTGGTAGTGGTGGTGGTAGTGGTGATCGCCATTCTGTTGGGCTGTAATCCCAAAAGCAAATTAGTTTGGAGGAATTCTGATGAATATGGCTCAGTTCTTCAATTTTTCTTTCAACCTGAAGGAAGAAAGGAGAAATGCATAGTTAGCTGTATTCAGACAAAGTAATTATACTTATAAAGCATGCTAATTTTATTCATGGTGATGTTGGACTTGCCTACACACATTTTTTAATTTAAGCTGCAATAAAAAGTTATATACAGATATTCAGCACAGTCTTTGAGATTTAAATTTAACGAGCTGTCAAGTTAAATGTATAAATATGATAGTTTGGGTTGGGGTTGCATGCTTTTCATACTGCTAAAGTTGTGAGTGTGGGCTACGAAAGTTTTCGTTACCCTAGAGATTTCAGTTGCACTTAAGACTGCTGAGAAATGCATAATTAGAATACATTACAACTCTCCTAGTATATGTGAGGAAATCGAGAACCAGCTACAGTTCTAAATGGACAGTCTTCATAAAGAGGTACTTTTTAATTATGGGCAGCTTTTTTTTTCTACAGACTTAGAATAATTACCCAGCTGAAGCAGAAAATGTCTAACACTTATGTGGGTGAGCATTTAAGAAATTGTGAACATGGTTTCTTTTGAGGTAATCTTGCAGAGACAAATGTGGTAAGGATCCTGAATTTTATGCTTCACAATAACACAAACCCAGACCACAAAACACAAAAGCAAACCAAATCTTGATGGTCTAGCTAAAATGTTAGCATTAAGAAATTAATCCGAAACTTGTATCCAGTGCTAGGCAGCCAGTCAAGCATGCAACTAAATTAAACCCCTAAGCAATTTTAGCCATTACTGAGAAAAAAAATAAAAGTTTAAAATTAAAAAAAATTGTAAAAGAAATATTGTTGTGTAGGCAGCCATCTCGGGTCATTTTGCCTGGACACGTGCTTTCATAAAGAGCCGGTGCTTCTCTATGGAACAGCTTTCTGACAGGCTATTGTTTCTCCTACTCAATGTAACTAAAGGAGTCTGAGTTGGACATTTTTACGATTGAGTACTGTTCTTATAGATATCAGGTAGCTGTTATGTGGCTACCTTATTTATGTTCTGCTGCTGGGGGGAGAATGGAGGGGGGGTGTTATCATTTGCAGTGTACTGCAGTTCATCAGAACACACATTACATGACTAGGGGCAACTGAGAAACTTACCCATTTCAAAATTAACAATAAAAAAATCTGTTTGCCCTGCTGTAGCAGCACCATTAACTGATGCATTTTGAAAAACATACACCCCGCACATGCTCACTCACTTGCCTGCTACCTAACTGTGCACACACCCCAGTTGCACCCAAGGCCCATGGCTTTTGCTGCCTGTTTTTGTTAAACCAGTGTTTTGCCAGGTGCAATGCTTCAGTCTGTCCAGGTTGCACTATTTAATTTATTCATAACTAACCTCACAGTTAGTCTTGGTGTCTGCTAATGATAATAAGGTCTGTAAAACTGTTGGTTAATTGAAATAACTTTTCAGAGTGAAATGAATAAACTGTGAGATTGAGCAGCAAACTGTCTAATGTTGAAAAGCAAGGTTATTGATAAAGGAAGAAGGATGTGGGGGATATTATGGATAGGCTAGATGGATTATGGATATTGGCTAGGGTCAGACTGGGGGGCCCACCAGGGGTGCTTTCCAGGCCCCCCTGCCACAATCGTGTGCATGCTCCCCCCCCCCCCCCCCCCCCCCCCCGCTGAGCGCATGCAATTGTGCACTAAGTTTTTTTTGGCGGTTGTGGCAGGAAGAAGCCTGCAAATCACAAGTCTGGCCGGTGGGGCCCACTGGAACAGTCTGACTCACTACCTTTTAAGATCATTAAATCACATCTTCTTGTTTCTGTCCTGTTTCTTGAGGCTCCCCTGACTGTAGTATCCCTGTACAATATGATGGTGACCCTGCTAGGCAGTGTATAGCTATCTGCTAAAGCTAGTAAAGTACTGTTTGGTACAAAGCAGTCAATTTTTATAAAATGGTTTACAGGGCAACATATGGCACACAAAATTTTCCCGAGTCAGAAGTGGGGTCACACACATGCACACAACCTCTACTAAAACTGCCACTGAAACGGTCTGGTAACTCTCCCAAAAGAAGATGGAGTTGACTGGAGTTGGTATAAAAAGCGGCACACAAATAAACAAAGGCCGATGAAACTTATTTTCATGTCAAGAAATGCAAACAGCGCTTCACGCTAATGAGTCTTTCAAGTGCTCTGCTTAATGTTGATGTAAGGCATTTTCCTTTAATTCCAGAAGGTACTTACTTGTATGATTTCTTGGATAATAAGACCATTACAGTAATATCTAGGATTACAGTTACATTTTTGTATGTGACTATATAGGCGCATGTATGAATTCAAGTATGTGTTGTGTTTTTTTTTATAGGTTTGTGAGTGTAACCATTATGAAGAAAAGATATTTATACATTCATGTGTGTGTGTGTGTTTACAGAGAGAAAGAGAGGCAGTAGTGTTTCCCCTAATGTAGGTTAGTGATGCTGAGAAATATACTGAAGAGCTGATGGAGTGAAAAAAAACATATAACTCGAAATTAACTATGTAACGGTCTTTTGACCAGATGATGCTTCTATCACAAAACAATCTCGACTACTTCAGATGATATTTACCAAGACACATTCCCGATGTGATGTTTTAGAAAAGCTTTAGCTTTTTACCTACCCAGAAATGTCAGACTTCTAGATCTGTCATTTGTGGGCTGAAACATTTCTACTTGCTCTCCTGTTATCTGCTGGATCTTACTATTTGAGAGAGTCAAAGAAGGCTTTTAAAACTGATATGATCTCTTTAAAGCTATTGATACCCATGGCAGTGTCTTTACCAAAGTATTTCTACAGGAGGAGACCGGTCTAGAAACTACCGGCGCCCTTGTCATTGAGTTTATAAGAGAACTAAAGCTTAAGAAAATAGGCTTCATATTATGCTCTTTACGAGAGCAAGGTGACCCCAGTCCTTTTCCATAAAGTTAAATGGCTCTGGAGGTGCCCTCAGGTCACAAAACAAGGCTAATGTTAATGCAGTCTGGTTTGCATTACGGTCAAGCTTAGAAACCAATGCATTGGAAGTATCGGGATGCCATAATGTTTATGAATGCACTGACAAACCACATGTTGTTGTCTCATGAGATCAGGGGGTGACCTGTTGAGTGGCCAGTTATGCTACACTGGTTTGGATGTATGTCTAAAACTAGGAATATTTTACAAATGCTTCATCATATAAACAGTTAACTCTGCTTGAAGCACCACTGTAGCACCAGGTCACCACCTTCTTTCTGGATCTCCATTAAAGAACACCTGTTGCCTTAATATATTATCCCCAAATAAAGGTTAGGGGGTAACAGGACACATGCACATAACCTGCTTCTATCAACCCCCAACTGGGCTGCTCGAACTGGAAGATCACTTCTGGTGCGGGTTGCCTAGCTCTGGCAGGGGGCATTTAAAAAACAAACACCACTGTTACCCCCAACCAGAGTGTGGGCTTTATTAGCCTGCACCTTTGATTGGCAATGATATATTTAGCCAACAAGTGGCCTTTAAGCAACAAGCTTCTTCTGTGCATGAGCAGAAGGAAGATGAACAGAAATACCCAGTGTGGTTTTCAGTGGATAGAAGAACCAGCCAAAGGTCTGTGGTAAATGGAGGGGAGCCTAAAATGTGCCACTCCTTAGCGATTATACCTTTTCTTCTCTTTAAAATCAGCCCATGCACCAATTCCAGTTCCAACAAACATATCATTGCATATCTTGGACAAGCGCTAAACCAAATCTAGTTCATTGCTCATTCTGCTCCTGGGCCGGTGACAACATCACACGGGAGCCTGTTCCCATTGGACAAGGACCAGGGGTTTTCCAGCTTTCGTGTTCAGATATTAATCCTAGAGATTCCATAGACTTGAACCCATAGGTGGGAGAATAGCTTTCCAATATGGATCAACAGGTTGCTGGTTTGGCCAAAAGTTGACAGCAAATCATGGTCCAATTGTGGCCAGCTTTAGTAGATTTACTTGTTAGAATCTTAACATTGAATTTGTTTCTTACTTTTATGTCTTCTTTAGTGTGTTGAGGTGGTATTTCCTCAGCTGAAATGTATTTATGTTGAATTAAACATTTTTCATGATGTGTTCCAACCTGTGAATTCTGCTGAGCAACGTTATTGTATTGATCTGCCTGTGCTCTTGCACTGCAAAAGGTTTTATATATAGAAATCCGCATTGTAACTCAATTCACTATAAGTCTTTATTTATTTTTTTTTTAGTAGTTTTATTTTCAAATAATTACATATTCTGTTCTACAGAATTAAAACCTTTATCTGCTATGGTTTCACTATCAGCCAGGCAGAAGTTTGAAAGACAGCGTGTGTGATCTTCTTTTCAGGCCCTCTCCAACATTCTCTCATAGCCAGTTTGTTTCTTTTCTGGGGTCAGTGACTCTGACTTTGGCATGCACCAAATCCACTATTTTGGATTCAGCCGAACCCCTGAATCCGCTGTGAAAGATTCAGCTGAACACCAAACTGAATCCAAACCCTAATTTGCATATGCAAATTATAAAGGGGGTGGGTAAAATATATTTTTTTTAAATTTACTTCCTTTATGACGAAAAGTCACATGATTTTAAGAATTTGGATTCGATTCAGCCAGGCACAAGCATTCGGCAGACTCCGAATCCTACTGAAAATGGCCGAATACCTGGATTGGGTGCATCCCTACTCTGAAAGGAATGGATATTAATTAAAAAAAATCTAACAAATTAAGAAGATGATCTGACTGAAGAATTTTCATTAGACTAGACCCATCTATAACAATTAAAAAGCCAATGTAAAGGGAACGCCTCCATTTAAAATAAATTAAAACAGGTATGGGATTCGTTATCTGGTAGCCCGTTATCCAGAATGCTCCAAATTATTGAAGGGCTTTTTCCCAAAGACTCCATTTTATACAAATACTATCTTTAAAAAAATGTTTCCTTTTCTCTGTAATAATAAAACAGTAGCTTTTACTTGATTCAAACTAAGATTGAATTAATCATTATTGGAAGCAAAACCAGCCTATTGGGTTGATTTAATGTTTACATGATTATCTACTAGACTTATGGTATATAGATCCATATTATGGAAAGATCCCTTATCCAGAAAACCCCAGGTCCTGAGCATTCTGGGTAATAGGCTCCATGCTTGTGTAAGAATTCTGTGCAGTTGGGAAAGGTACAATCTTTAAGCTCATGCTTCCATCGAGCTCCAAATAACTCTCTTCATATACAAACAAGAATAACACCAACAACACTTGGGACCTGGGGTTTTCCAAATAAAGAGGGTCTTTCTGTCTTAAATCTACTATAAAATCATTTAAACATAAATTAAACCCAATAGGATTGTTTTACATCCAATAAGATGAATTATATCATAGTTGGGATCAAGTTTAATGCACTTATTACTGGGAAAAATCTTTTTTTTTTAAAAATAGGAAAAAATGGACCCTACGGGACATGCCCTTCCTGTAATTTGGAGCTTTCTGGATAGCGATTCCCATACCTGCTCTGCAATTCTAGAAAAGTTAATGCTGGATACTGTCCAGCCAGATGATTCTCAGCACTCATGTTTGCACTCCGCATAAAAGCAAATTAATATGTGAGGAGACACGTACGATCGAGTGATTATAATGTGTGAGGAAGTTCTGAGAGTGATTTTTTAAGCGTGTGATTGTAAAAACGAGTCCATCTTTGACTTACATAATAGCTTTTCCAAGCTATCTCAGCTGGGAGATTAAAGCCTGCGTCACCTTCATTATAATGGAAATCACTTTCTGATAATGATTGAGCCCTTCTTGGGCCATCTGAAATCTGCATAATAGATCAGCTCTGCACATTATCTTGCTATGCTGCCAAATTCAGTGTCCCAACTACTTTGAATGGTTGTTTCCTGTTGAACAACACCTTTTACACACATGAACACACTTGCAATCCTAAACAGCTTCAATAAAATGTCATTCTAGCTAAAGTCATTGGTTTACTTTCTAATAAGCAGAAAAAAATGTATATCGGAATAGGCTGCGGACCTAAGCATTCCAAAGGAAAACCAACTCGATAATATGCAGTTATGTATGAATGAAGAGGCAAGGACATTGCATCTGCCTATGAAATAGCAGAGGGTAGAAGAAGACGGCACACAGGACTTGATGCTAGTGGGGGTAAACCCCT
>CM044438.1:16591353-16605678 GCA_024363595.1 Xenopus borealis
CCCCCCCCCCCCCATGACTGCTTGCTCTATAGTTATGCCACTGCCTCACATATTTACAGTATTTGCTTTTATGCAGAGTAAAACATGAGTGCTGAGAATCATCTGGCTGAATAATATCCAGCATGGAATAGTCTAGAGATGTAAAACGGGTATGGGCAGGGCTGCCTTCAGAAATCATGGGGAAAAATAATTGCTTGCAAGGGTCTCCCATAAAAGTTTGGGGCCCGGCCATGTTTACTTCCTTGATTAGCCAGGCCCCAGTGCAGTCAGTGTGCTGCAAGCTTTAGAAGAGAGGACTGGAGCTCCGGTGAGTGCATGATTTTTCTCTGTAACCTCATTGGTCGCTTACGTATAAGTCCCTGTTAAGCTGCATTGGAATTTTATAGGTTGGAAGGGAAGTTCCTACTTCACCCATCCAATCCCTGTACAGCTTTACCAGGACCGGACCCCCCTGATGGCAGCCCTGGGTACAGGATATATTATTCGGAAACCCATTATCCAGAAAGCTCTATATCACAGGAAGGCCATGTCCATAGATTCAATTTTAATCAAATAATTATAATTTTTAAAAAAGGATTTCCATTTTCCTATAATACTGCCTTGATCCCTATTAAGATATAGTTAATCCTTATTGGAGGCAAAATCAGTATTGTTAGGTTTATTTTATTGTTTAAAGATTTTAGCATAATAAAATATAGAGATCCAAATTATTCAAAGATCTCTTATCCAGAAAACCCCAGGTCCCAGGCATTCTGAAAAACAGATCCTATACTTGTTCATCAAGCCTTATCTCTTAGGTACAGTAAGTTGAAAGAGATGCCCTGCTCCACTGATTACAGGATTCATTGCATGTCAGTGATATTTCAATTGAGAATAAGGTAATATCTCAACCAGTGGCTAGTTTATGGTCGTGTTCCACAAATGGCTGTTAATATTATAGTCTGGGTAACTCCTGTGAGTAATAAATGCACAAACCAACCTTCTAGCCATGTTAATCTTCTCTTAATGTTAATTCTCCCCTCAAGTTGATCTCTACTTTCTCTATGTCCAGGATTTTTTGTTACTATCACCATTACTTGTGCAGATGATAAAATAGCACAGAATTACACACCATAAAATATTAGCGCTTATGCACCCAATCAATAACTATTTTAATAGATAATATAAATCTGTTTTGTATTTCTCTAATAGTAAGCTATTCCAGGAAATCAATCTCTCCTATATAATGCAGCTGCAACAATGGTGATGAATACAAATCACTTGAACAGGTCCCACTTCTGGCTTTAATACTCAAGCAGAACCACATATTGCTAGGCAATGGCTTTTGTCCTCTGAATAATCAAGAACCTACAAATGGTTAAAAGGGATCTAAGTGCCCCCCCAAAAAAAAGGTTTTATTCTGGAAAGTTGAAGCTGATGTCACTGGCCATATTTACATTTGCCTGCCGATACTTAATAAAATGCAATGAGCCACCCTCTGGCTGTCAGCATATTTTTCAAGGGGTAACTGAAAACGGTTATCCTAAATAAAGCATTAATTGAATATTCCCTTTTAATTAACCCCTTAGCAGCTCTGTCACTATGAAACCACTGATTCTTTATCAAAGAAAGTAAATCACAAGTGCTCAGAAGAGCAGTTTGGAGAAGTTTAATTTAATTTTGGGGTGACTTAAGGCTGCTTTTATTGCTGCAGTACTCCTACAATTAATTCCAGGATGGCGATGATTTCAATGGCATTGTTACAAAGGTAGTCCCAAACCTAGAACTAGCGTGAAGGTCCCAGTGGCAGCTCACCCTTCTGCTAATAACAACCACCTTTCGCTTCTAGAGGAGCCCTCCGCTACTCTGTTGCAGCCAGGTCTTGATGTGAGAGGACCAGGGAGAAAGTTTTGGTCAGGTCGAGTGTGAGAGGAGAGAGTAGTCCAGGTCACAAGCTAAGTTAAAACACACCAATATCACAGTACAAGGCAGCAGGGCCGGAATTAGGGGTAGGAAGAAGAGGCACCTGCCTAAGGCCCAAAGAAAGGAGGGTACTGGGCAGTTACTGGTCTTCTGCCTATCCCTAGTCCATGTTCACTGCTTTCCTCTGCCTCCCTCCCTTCTGACACTCTCTCCCCTCCCTTACAACGCTCTCCCCTCCTGCTCTCTCTCCCTTCCGGCACTCGCTCCCCCCCTTCCTTCTGACGCTCGCTCCCCTCCCTTCTGACACTCCCACCCCTCCTGCGCTTTGCGCATGCAGTTGAGGGGCACCGAGGTGGCTTGCCGGGTTGCCTTGGGTGCCCGGTCGGCATGGCCTGGCACTGCAAGGCAGGATTCAAGAGAATAGTCAAAACACGGGCAAAAGTCAGGACAGGCAGATCAGAATACACAGGAATCTCACCCAGGAGCTATGAAAATAGAGCTTACATTGGGCAATGCCCAAAAGACACCTGCACCTTTAAATATATGAATTTCTCCCCGTTGCGATGATGTCGGATGCGATCATCCTGAATAAAAACTTGAACATGCGAACCTGGAAGAGGGCAGAAAGGTTACACAGTCTGCAGCAAAGGATGGGAACGCAGCGGCGACCCCTTTGCACCCCCAATAGACCACCAGGTAACATTCTCACAGGCATTTCCCTGGACTTACTGATTCACTTGCAGGGTCAAAGATTTGTAGATGTGGCAGTAAGAGCTTTGGGCAGTTCTACCACTAGTTCACAAGCAGATCACACACAGGGAGATAGTAACATGGTGAGAAATCTGCGCTACAGCAGGTGACAAATCATGCTCGTGGCAATCCAGTTTAATCAATTTTAAGCAATGAAGCTGGAACGCTGCAAGTAATGTGTTTTACATGTGGTGATCCAGATGTGAGGCCATAGGATGGCATTTCCAGGGGAGATTTGTCACTCACTGTACAGCAGATTTACCGTGGGCAACAAATTTTGTCTGCTTCGCCCTTTAGGAACAGAAAGCAAGAAACATTTTTGCAAGTGAAAAAACTGTAAAATCCTAGACACATAAGGAGATGTAATTGCCTTCTAACGGTAAAGGGAAACTATAATTAAGAAAATGAGTGCTCAGTACCCCCCTGAAAACAATAATACAAAATCATCTGATTTTTAGATACGCGCGTGAACAAATCTAAACAACGCCAGTGTTTTTTTTTTCCAGTTGACGAACACACAATGTACGTTAAATATTCTGAAAAGACTACGTTCCTCAGATCACAAGAGCTGGATAAAAGAGTTGCCAAAACAAATATTTCCTACATAATTTGGTACGAGCAAAAATAATAATATGCTGTTACCTTTATCTCAACAAAGTTTCTACCAGTGTGACTTATCGTTGAGTTAAGAATTGCATCTGAACCTTTGTACTGTATTGATTTGTAAACCAAATCAGTTAAGATTACCCTTAATGAAGTTACTTGTCCGCATTCTCCCCACCCTTGTCCCCAGTCCATCACATGTATGGAATAAATAATACCATGCTGCTCTGTATCACACAGCATTACCCTGCGGTACTTATCTGTTTATAAAGAATCAATGTGCATTGACAGAAAAATTTTCAAGGACTGGGGGGTGGGGGCTCAGGGGGATCAGCAGGGGTTGGGAGGGGGGTTGTCGTCCAATCCGGTGTGTACTGGCGTCCAACTCGGCGTGCCGAATGAAGGCCGTATCCTGGAACAGCCGTAATTAGAAGATGTAGTATTCTCTGCTTAATGGATTGTGGATGATTGCATGGCACCTGCTACTTACTACATGGATTTGAACTGTTCTTTATACTATTCTGGCCCCCAGGGCTGCTTTAACAATACAAGTGATGGGGTGTCTGCCCAGGACCCACTGCTTTTGGGGCCCCACTGCACTAGGGGGGCAGGGCCACACACAGGGAGGGGGCGCACACAGTGAGGAAGACGGAAGGAAGGGAACAGGGAGGGAGGAAGATGAAGGCTGGAAACACAGGGAGGGAGGGGAGGCGGGAGAGGTTTGTGGGGGAACCTTGCCTCAGGCGGCACGGAGCAGCCAGTTACAAGGGGCAGCAAAAAGCCACCTCTTGTAACTTTAAGAGCCGAATTTCCGGGTTTTAACCTGGAAATTCAGCTCCGCTAGTGCAGAGATCGCAATTGCACTCAATGCACAAGCGATACCACCCCCTTTTGACCTGCTCCGATCTGACCTGGCGAAGTAAAGTCTAGCGCAAGAAGTAACGTTCAGTAAAATCGTCATCTTAGTGAATTAGCGTAGTTATATCCCTTCGTCAATCTAGTCTATCTACTTCGCTAGCGAATTTTCACCAGGAACACTGTTAGTAAATAGGCAAAGTTGCGAAATGACGTCACGCTGGCAAATTAGCGCTAGCATTGGACGCTTCACGCTTTAGTGAATTTGCTCCAAAGTATGAAGATCCAAATTATGGAAAGATCTGTTATCCGTAAGACCCCAGGTCCAGAGTATTCTGGATAACAAGTCCCATATATATATATTACTGTGTATATGGGGAAAATTGAAGGTCTGAGCCCATCAGGAGTCAGTATTCTGGTATCTTCCTGGAGATAAAATCAGAAAAGCTTAGAAGCTGTGTTTTTCCAGTACAAAATGGTGTTCCTGCCACAGGGAGAGTGCTTCTTCCCACAGCGTGACAGTGTGTATGTTATATTTCTTTTTATTTATTCTGCTGGCTACTCGTGTATTCGGTTACGTTTCTTCATATTTTAGCATTCCCTATGGAACAAGAGAAATATTTTTTAAATATAGAGAGCTGCAAGACGGCCTTTCTGGTGGCAACTGCAAAGGGAAACCCAACTGCATCATATTCTGTTAAAGCAAAAAGGGCATCCAACAGGCAGATGCTTGACTATTAGATTCTGAAGCTTCTTATTTATGATATTGCAACTAAAATAAATGTATTGCTGCATGATGGCTTATTCATCCCTTGGGGTTATATTTGGCAAACATCCTCGGATTATAAGGAAGACTCAAAATCTATCCTTTAATGTCAATATGCTTCCCTGCAGAGTTCGTTGTAATCTTTATCTTGCTAAGGGCCCTTACACACGGGCGTTTTTGACCTGCACTCCCCTGCGTTGCGTTTGGCTGCGTTCAGCCGCAGGGGAGCGCAGGTCTAGACGCACCTCATTCTTTTCAATGAGGTTGTACCCACGAGACTCGTGTATGCGCCGAACGCAGGTTCAGACGCAGCATGTGTGTAAGGGCCCTTAAGAAGCCATCAGAATATTGTCTCCTGATGAGCTCAGACCTGGAGACTTCATTATCCTGCTTTCCCTTTAAAGTGGACCTGTCACCTAGACACAAAAATCTGTATAATAAAAGTCCTTTTCAAATTAAACATGAAATCCAATTTCAATTTTTTATTAAAGCATTCATAGCTGTTGTAAGCTCATCTAAAAATATCAGCTGTCAATCAGATATTGTCTGTCACTCCTCTATGCCTTAGGCATAGAGGCGGGGCAGATAATTACTTTCACTTTCCATTCAGCACTTCCTAGATGTCACTGCTCCCCACTAGGGTTGCCACCTTTCCCTGTGGCTCAAGCCGGACAGGGGGGTGGTCCCATGACGTCACGGGGCGGTCCCGTGACGTCAGTGGGCGGTCCCGTGACATCATGGGGCGGAGCTATGACGCCGCGATCGCCGATTGGCCAATCGCGGCGTCAATCAAGCTAATCCCGCCCGGTTTTCCTTATATGGAAAACCGGGCAGGAAGCATTGAACCGGGCAGCCCTTCAAAATACCGGGCTGTCCGGTTCAAAACCGGACAGGTGGCAACCCTACTCCCCACACATTCCCCCAGTTCTCTTAACCATTTAATTGTGTAGCCAGGACATGGGGATAGACATCGGGTCCCCCATTCTGGTGCACAAACAAGATTCTGAGATGATACAAGGCTTGTCTTAATAACAGTGTCCTCAAAATGGCTCCTGCCTGCTTGCTATAGTTTTGAATTCCCAGACTGAAGGAAACACGATTAAAATCATTTATATAGTGTAATTAATGTTCATTTTGCTTAACTAATGTGATACAATATGATTTTGAATATTTTTTTGGGGTGACAGGTCCACTTTAACAGGAGTCTGCTTCATGCGCATTTGAGAAGCATTAACCTTTCCACCATCTGACAGCAATCAGACACCATTCCTCAGTCAGGAATTCCTATGCAATACGGACTTCACAATGCAACCGAAAACGGATATTGATTCACTCAAACAATAAATAAATAAAAAGAAAGAAATGAAAAACCTGGTTGCGGTTTGATTTTTTTTTTTTTTAAATGAATTTCAACGGTATTTCAATAAGTCTTGTAATATAGAGTACAAGTAAAGACAGTTAAAGATGAATATAATCTGATTTAAATAGAACTGCTAGGAGCCGCCTGTTAGCAGCAATTGCACACTCTGAAGTAACGAACAGCGATAGAGATCCAGTGACTCAGAAGCATTGGAAAATACTAGGGATGCACCAAATCCACTATTTTGGATTCAGCCGAACCCCCGAATCCTTTCTGAAAGATTCACCCGAATACTGAACTGAATCCGACCCCTAATTTGCATATGCAAATTATGGGTGGGAATGGGGATAACCTTTTTTACTTCCTTATTTTATGCCAAAAAGTCCCGTGATTTCCCTCCCTGGCCCTAATTTGCATATGCAAATTAGGATTCGGTTCGGCCAGGCAGAAGGATTCAAATCCAAATCCTGCTGAAAAAGGCCGAATCCCGAACCAAATCCTGGATTCGGTGCATCCCTAGAAAATACCATTTGTAAGTATTCAAGACCAGAGATGCCCTTGCATTTTAATTCCAGGCTTAAACGGTCTGTCGGCCAGGGCCAGAACTAGGGTTAGGCAGAGTAGGCATGCTGAACGCAAAGCTGGGGGGGCGCCAGGAACAAACCTGCTCTGTCGCCTACCCCATGTACAATCCTATTTTCTTGCTCTCTCACTCATTCGAAACTCAGACTCAAACTCAGTCTTCTGCATGTGCAAGCGTCAACACGCGCCATCGCCAACTCGCACATGTACACTCTCAACCTGCACTGCAGCCGACCAGGCTTCCTAGGGCAAGGTCTGGCCCGGCTCTGCTGTCGGCAGTTTTTATTGGCCTGTATATAGCCAGCTTTACTGAAGTTACGTCATCATAATATTGCGTCAATATCATCATAAAGCCATTGGGCATAAATTGAGAGAGGACAGAAGGAGGCAAAGGAGTAGAGTAAAAAATCTTTAACTACAAGGAAATGAAAACTTAAAAACTCAACCCACATTCAGCAACCTGCTGTCTGCTCCATTATCCGCACTCTAACGCAGGTACCTGTTTGTACTGACCCATGGTAAAACATAAAGGGACAGTAACACCACAAAAAGAAAGTGTTTTAAAGGAATGACCATATAATGAACTGATGTCCTGCCTGGTAAATGCTGTGGGGTATATTTATCAAAGAGTGAAGTTCCGCCACTAGAGGGAAATTAAGTGGCAGAACTTCACTCTTTGATAAATTTACCCCTGTGTCTTTAGCTTCAGAAACACAATTCTAGTTTATATAAACAAGCTGTGGTGTAGCAGCTAAACTTGTATCCTTTCCTAGTTATTGCCCACATGAACACAATGTGTACTTTGCCCCCACGCAATTGAGAAAGCATCTATTAGGTTTAATAAAGAGATGTTTTACTGGCCGCAGTAAGATGTAATGAGAATGCATTAAGTCATCTTGACATCTACATATAGGTCTGTTTCCAAACACTTATCCCCAATTATACACATTGTAAAAGTATTTAACACACAATTTAAATAGTGGGTGGTTCTCGTTAAATTAGTTCATCTGTCTTATATTTTCTTCTTAATTAGCACTGCTTTAACCCTTGCTTTTGCAACTGTTATTGGCAGAGCAGTCCACTGGATATGTTATTAGACAGGAAAAGGTTTTTTTGTACATAAAAAAATTATTTTTTTTTAATTTTTGATGCCCATCATGATGAAGCTTAAAGGGCACCTATGGCCCAAAAATTTGCCCCAAACCGAAGGTGCAGGCTGATAGAGCGCATTCCGGTTTTGGGTTCTAGTACTTTTTAAAAAAAATGCCCCCTGCCCCCTGGGGTTCTAGTACTTTAAAACAAAAATGCCCCCTGCCCCCTGGGGTTCTAGTACTTTAAAACAAAAATGCCCCCTGCAGGCGCTGGCTTACTCACACCGGGAGGGAGCTCCTGCGAGCCGCCATGTCTTCTGAAGCATGTGCAGTATGCGTGTGTGATGTAACACACGCGCATACTGAAAAGCGCCACACTTCCATGGCCACTTTTCATACTGCGCATGCGCTTCAGAAGACATGGCGGCTCCCTCCCGGTGCGAGTAAGCCAACGCCTGCAGGGGGCATTTAAAAAAAAAAAAAAAAGTACTAGAACCCCAAACCGGAATGCAGGCTCTATCAGCATGCACCTTTGGTTTGGGGCAAATGTTTTGGGCCATAGGTGTCCTTAAAGGAATAGTTCAGGGTAAAAATAAAAACTGGGTAAATAGATAGGCTTTGCAAAATAAAAAATGTTTCTAATATAGTTATCCAAAAATGTAATGTATAAAGGCTGGAGTGACTGGATGTGTAACATAACAGAATACAACACAACATCCTGCTTTTCAGCTCTCTTAAGGCTAAGGCCAGACGGGGAGATTCGGGGGAGATCTGTCGCCTGGCGACTTCTCGCCGCGACTTCTCGCCCCCCAAATCTCCCCAAATAGCTAGTTAGCGCTGCACACCTGCTACGCATAAAATCGCATGCGCTTGTTCACACGCAGCGGCGCAATTTTAAAAGTCGCTCAAAATTGCCTTGCCAGGCCTGGTAACCAGGGCAACCAGTCAGTGTAAACAAAAGAGAGCTGAAAAGCTAAAAGTAGTGTTCTGTTCTGTTATGTTAGACTTAGTCACTCCAGTCTTTATATATTACAAGTTTGCCTAACTAACTATATTGAAAACATGTTTTATTTTGCACAGCCTATCTATTTTTATTCTGAACAATTCCTTTAAAGAGAAGAATTACAATGGTTTAGTTACTAAACTGAGTAGCTTTTAAAGGAGAACAAAACCCCTCTTTAGCCAAAAGTCCCGCTGCCCCTACTCCCTGCTCAGTGAATTGTGTCCTCTCTAGAAATACTGACCTCACAAGTGGAGCTCATGGGCGTCATCTTGGTGCTTAGGTTTTCTTCCTTCCCTTCGGCAATTTCTATTAATTTTATTGCATGCGCAGTTGTAAAGAACCAGAAGGTTGCTCTGCAAACCAGATGTGCCAATACGGGGCTCACTTTACAAAGAATACCGAAGTGCTGAAGAGGGCGCCAGTGACCTCCCGCTGCACTGACTCTGCATGTTTAGTCAGTATTTCTAGAGGGTACACAATTCATAGGTAGCACACAGGGGGGAGGGAGGGCAGTGGGTACTTTTGGCTAAGTTCTCCTTTAAGCACCATCATAACAGCAACTGAATCTTCAGGACTGCTGATGAATGGGAATAAAGAAGGAATTTCTACTTTCATCTTAACACAGGTATAACAGAATCAATTCTGACCTGTCGGAGGCCAAGTAACTACCACAGAACTCTCATAAATAAAAGCAAATCATCGAAAATATTCAATATCCTTTACATCTCTTACAGACAGAATCCCTGAACTTCCTGAACTCTATCCAGGACCTCGCTGATACACATTAGTCTGTCCATGAAGAGATCCCTCCTGCTTCCTAATCCTCTTGCTTCCTTAACTTTTTGATAGTGTTGCTGCCTCTAAAGCCACCTGACCAGTGGTGCCGGCCTCCCTGCAAAAAAATCTTTGGGCCATTCCCCACCCCACACCCTAATCCCATCACCGGACCGGACCCACAGTCCAGGCTCCCCCTGCCTCTGCAGAGTCTGGTCCCGCTATAGATATGCCAATATTGTTACACCACTGCTCATGACTTATCCCCACTCATAAATTGTCTTCTTATTTTCTTATATATCATATATTGTAGAAACCGCATTTCCCCAGCACACAGAGCATTTTCAGCAGGACAATCCTTTGCCAGTTTAATGTGGAAGTGCAATATTTCATGGCTGTGCCCCTTTGTCAATGCGTGTTGTCTATGAGTGTATTTTTACTGTTTAATTCTGAATGCACAAGTAGTAATATATAAAGAAAAATCTTCATACATACATTCAAATGTAGAAAATGTGGTGCGTAGAGCAGGTTAACTTTAGCACTAACGCTGGCCATAGATGTAAAGATTTTTTAAAGATCCAATGGTTATCGTGAGACCACAATTGTCTCAAAACGATTGTTTAAATATCCGATGTGTCCATCAACTAAAAAGACCATTTCAGGGGATATTGCCAGCAAAACTGAAGGATCGCAGCCTGCTTGGCCCTGCAAACATAGGCAGATTGCATGGGGACCGATAAAGATTTTCTAACCTGGCCGATCAATCATCAGACTGATGTCGGACAAAAAAATCGTAAGACGAACCATCGTTTGTATCCCACTAACCGCACGATAATTTGACAGATTGGTCGGACTTCGCTAAGATCGGTCGTTCGGCAGAGAAAGATCTTTGCGTCTATGGGGACCTTTAGGACCATCAAACAATTAGAAACAATACTCATATTACAAGATATAGAAACTTGTAGTAAAGCCATTGAGATATTATGCCCTGATAGGTCATAATGGCATTGGTAAGATTTGAGTAAAGAGTTGGCAAGATAGGATGAGCACTCATTGATTATTCCCTGCATCCGAGAGCCAGGGAATGTAGCGAGTATGGAGGAGCAGTAGGTTTGTTCTACCTCAGGGAAATAGAATAAATAGAATGAACATGCTGTAAGAGCAGGAGATTTTTTTACTTGAAAGGAATTTACTCTGCATTGTACTGTAATCTGTATCCAGCAATTTATTCTCTATATACTTTAGAAACATTAAGGACTGGTATAGGAAGAAGGTTTAGAATAGATGATCAAGGATGAACCTCCTCTATTTGTATCCAGTTGCCTATTTAAAAAATATAAATGCTGAGCAAGTTCTAGCTCTGACATCCAGAATTCTTAAAGGAGAATTCAACCTGTGGGGGAGAAAACCCGTACCCCCACCCCAGGTAGACCCTCCTCCCCCGCAGGCTAACTAACCCCCCCCCCGGGAGATGCTCCATACTTACCCCTCACCACAGTTTCTTCCAGCGGAGTTGCACACAGCCATCTTCTGCAATCTCTGTAAGATGACTGGGAGATCTGCAATTTCCGTGTAATTTTTGTGCATGCGTAGTTGCGCAAACTGCTCCAACTGCACATGCGCAGAAATGCTGATCTCCCAGTTAGCTTAAAGAGATTGAGGAAGATGGCTGCATGCAACTCCACTGGAAGAATCTGTGGTGAGGGGTAAGTATGGAGCATCTCCCGGGGGGGGGAGTTAGCCTGGAGGGAGGGGGGTCTATCAGGGGTAGGGGGGGGAGTACGGGTTTTTTTCCCCACAGGTTGAATTCTCCTTTAAATAGATCTTTGATTTGCATGAGACCAACCAGATCCTATAAATGACTCTTTGGAGGTTTGTGTTTCATGCTTCCTGGATGGGAACCACCATAACTTAAAGCCACTAAAAAAAACCATTAATAATATGCATTATTGCTTTATCATCTACTTGATGACAACTAAACTATCATAAATCAAAGTTACTGTCTTATTATTACAGAGAAAAGGTAAATCAGCCAAAATTGCCTTTCCCCTATTTTGGAGCTTTCTGAATAACAATTGTATGGATTTCATACCTATAAAAATACATTGTGCATAGTAATACATTGCATTGCCCACAATTGAACTCTTCACCCTCACTGCCCAGTTGCTCCTCATATGATGCATATATATACTCCAGGGACTTTGGAATTATTTATTATACAGAGATTTATTAGGCTGTGATCTTGTGTAATAAATGATTCAAAGGTCCCAGGAGTGCTTTTGAGTTCACTAGCATACATACATACATACATATATATATGTGTGGATTCTTCCATCAATGTCTGGTAGTTTCTTCCATTTTTCCTGTTTACTAGGCTACTGCAGGGCGTCGTTTCACTAGACGGATAAGATTTACTCCTTCGTGAGATAACTTATGTTTTTAAATTTGATCTATGCAGGATTTTTAATTCAGACTTCTATTTACAGTTCTAATGAAATATTCATCTTTTTCTATAGTGCATTTTAAATTTCCTTTCCAACCTCGTCAAGCCCTCCCTTAATCAGATATTTAGCATAAATGAGCCTTGACATAAAAGTAATTAAGAGACAGACTGTTTTTAGTCCCTTAATGATAAAGAAGCACGAACTAGCAGCAAACCATTTATTTTACACATGTGCTGATTATTTATCTAACCAGTGTTGAGCTTTGATTTGTAGCACCTTGAGCTGTTGACATATTCATAAAAAGAGCTATTTTGCCTCTTCTTTGTAGCCTGGAGCCACAAAATATAACACAGCTTATAAACTTTTGAGTTTGGGGTATGCTGCTGCTGCATGGGTCCCACGTCCATGCTGCAAGAGCTGCTCCGGGGCGCTCTAAATGCTCTGGCCATGCTCCACATTTGGGAAACAATGGAAGGCAATGAGATATTGTCTCTACAGGCCAGACATGGACACTGAATTGAAAAGCGGCGTTGGTGTGACAGGTAGCAGCGCTATAGCCCTGGTCAAGAGGGTGCTAGACACTCTCCCACTCTCCTTTGTTCTTTGAGGGAGAGTGATAGCCTCAGGAGTCGCTTCGAATTTCAGCTATTGCTTGTTGGACACTGACCATACTAGGCATGGAATGGCACCAAGCACGCTGCTCCTGTTGGAATAGCATTTCACCTTTTACTTCTGGCACATGTTCTCCAGACTCTTCTTTATGCCGGTAATAAGGGACCCTGCTTGCTCTCGACAATGTTATTGGGAACTGGAGGAATCATGGAACCGGATCAGTTGTGTGAGTCACATAGAAATATTCAAGACAGGAATGAGCTTAATTCTCCTACACCACTCGTACGGGCTGTTGGGCAGAGCAAGTAAGCAAACTCCACTGTCACAAGTGCAAGGTAGTAGCTGAAGAAAGGGAAGGGGGTCTAGAGAGTTAACTAACACCGTAACGGGATCGGTGACATCCTCAAATCTGCCAGGGCTCTTAAAGGGATTCTAGCGTTAGTTCCAGGGAAGAACAGAGATGAGCTGGAATTATATTTCTCTTGCCTGTCACTCCTGGGACGTCTCTATACAGCCCTAACCATTTGCTTACGGCAGTCGCACACTCAAGAAGGTAAGAACGAGCCGCAGCAAGTAGGATGAAGAGCCGCAGGTTGCAGACCTGTGACATAAGTATAGGCGCTTGGTGCCTATCTAGGCATACCAAAAGGACAGGGCTCCATGAGCTTCTCCCTCCTAATATGTTTGTTGCTGTTAAAGTGAGGAGCTCAGGGACCATGAAGCACTGAGGTTCTTCTGTCCATTTGCTAATTTATTTTGCCAATATTAGACAAATCATTAATTGATTTGTGCACCGGATAAATGTTTCATGTGTAAGACTGCCTACTACTTGTGATTTTATGTTGTTTAGATAGTGAATAAAGTACCCTCTATTATGAGTATAAGGCTGAAGGGAACTTCAAGGTTACTTCTAATATTTTCATATTTTTCCAACAAGGGGTACTTTATTATAATATACACGTTTTCATGAGTCATGTGACAAAAATGACATCACTACTCACAGTTTATAACTGATGACATCACTACTCACAGTTTATAACAGATGACTAGTCACTGTTTATACGGTATTCATGGCTTTTATGGATTATATTTGGTTTAGGGCTTCCAACGGGTCTTCCCGACCAATATCTGGACACGATATCGATTGGGAAGGTTGGATTTTCTTCCGACCGACCCGTCGGAAGTCCATTGCGCTCGTCATAATCCGATTGTTCGGTCATAGGGCTGAACGTTAGGATTACCCTGATATAGCCCTGCCAGTTAGTGGCATATCGGGGAGAGACAACATCACCACAACAAACTGTAATAACTGGGAAAAAAATCAAATAAAATATGTTCAACCTGGTCGTGGGCCATGTGCGTGGTCATAAAATTTGCAACTTGGTTGTCCCTCTTATTATTTCCAAAACATTGGGAGGTTATTGGGAGGTATGCATAAGCCAACATATTTGTTATAGCCCTGTCCTATTTCCTCCATAACCATGTAACTTTCAGTCCCCACACACCTATAATAAAGCGCTGTGATGAATCTGTAATGATATATAATTGATAACATGGAGCCTTTTTTTTTTTTTTTTTTTTTT
>CM044438.1:16605772-16616502 GCA_024363595.1 Xenopus borealis
TTTTTTTTTTTTTTTTTTTTTTTTTTATAACATGGACAATTCGTTGGTATCCCTTATAAATGGACCACCACTAAACTGTATTTTAACATGTTAAGGGACATTCATAAAAATACATAAAAGCTGGTTCTTTCCATGAACGTCTGGCACTTTTTGTGTAAACGACAACAGGACTGGGTAAATACAGGCTGCATTTACTGTCTATTTCAGGCAGATGTTTTCCTCAGAATTTACAGATGGAGCTTGGGGCATTTCAGACTGTCCTCTGCAACCTCTAATCCCTCTGAGCTCTATGATCAAGCCGCATTCCAGGAAAAGCCAGAGCTCACATCTGACAGCTGCAGCTTCACCTCATATTAAATTATGCCCTTTTGTTTTACATCCCAAATTTTTAGAAATGATCTGTTGCAGACTTTATTTAAACTCTGGTTGCCTGCCGACCTCAAATATTTTCTCTTCTCTCTCGCTGGTGTCTCCATGTATAAAGCTTCTAAATAGCTTGGCCCGAACCATTTGTGGGGTGTGCTACAACCACAATCTACAGCAGTATTAAATATGTTATATATGTTATCTGATATGTTGATTTGATACTTTTACTTTATTGCTTAGGATTATACCCCTCTTTTACTAACACAATGGACATGTCCTCCAGTGCAGTAACCAGTAAGTAATTATTGGGTATTTGGGTTTGCTACTTGTCTATTAAAGGCAGGGTTGCCACCTGGCCGGTATTTTACCAGCCTGGCCGGTAGAAATGATGGTTCATACCAATGTTATTAATAGGGAAAAAGATAAATGTATAGGAAGGCCGATATTGTTTTCCAGAAAAGGTGGCAGCCATAAGTAAGGAAGAGAGAAAAATTCCCTGTGAGCCTCTCTGACTTGGATGGATTCTGTTCTCCAGCTAGCCTTGGTCACTAGTAACCTGGCCTTAAAGGTGTACTGTCATGGGAAAACATGTTTTTTTTTATCCAAAACACATCAGTTATTAGTGCTGCTCCAGTAGACTTCTGCACTGAAATCCATTTCTCAGAAGAGCAAACTGATTTTTTTATATTCAAATTTGACATGGGGCTAGACATTTTGTCAATTTCCCAGCTGCCCTTGGTCATGTGACTTGTGCCAGCACTTTAGGAGGGAACTGCTTTCTGGCAGGCTGTTGTTTTTCCTTCTCAATGTAACTGAAGGAACCTCAGTGGGACATGGGTTTTTACTATTGAGTGCTGCTCTTCGTTCTACCAGGCAGCTGTTATCGTGTGTTAGGGAGCTGTTATCTGGTTACCTTCTCATTGTTCTGTTGTTAGGCAGCTGGGGGGGGGGTGATATCACTCCAACTTGCAGTACAGCAGTAAAGAGTGACTGAAGTTTATCAGAGCAAGTCACATGACTTGGGGCAGCTGGGAAATTGACAATATGTCTAGCCTCATGTCAGATTTCAAAATTGAATATTAAAAAAATCTGTTTGCTCTTTTGAGAAATGGATTCATTTCAGAATTCTGCTGGAGCAGCATTATTAACTGATGCATTAAAAAAAAAAAAAAATTTTAAGGCCAGGGCTCTACAGCTGGATGTCCAAAGGACCTCGAAGAGTTTCTTTTCCCCCCCTTTGGTTCATAGCAGACCCCCTCTATAAACCTTTTTTGCAGGATGTTACTGATTTGTAATTAATAATAGGCATATGTCGTTGAATACCTGGACAGCACTGCTCTAGGACTATATGATATTAGCGTCTGTTTTCTGCTTTTGAGGACATTTTAAGGACCAGCCCTGCCATGTACTGAAAATATATATTTTAAGTTGAAAAGTGTAAATCCAACTCCTACAGATTTAATATTTAATAATACTAATTTTAATCATCATTTCATAGCAACAGATATCTTATTGTATATCCAAATGAGGTTTTCATTTCATGAATGTGTAATGTGCTGCATCTTGCTGTGTAAGAACTAAACCCATTTTGTATAACTACTTTGGTTTAAATGTTGTGTTGAAATCCATTTCTCACCTAAGAACACTTTACAGGTATGCGATCTGTTACCCAGAAACCCATAAAATGACTCCCATAGACTCTGTTTTGTCCAAATAATCCATATTTACCTTTTTCTCTGTAATAATAAAACTAGGGAATCCTTCCTGAAAGATTCAGCCGAATACCAAACCGAATTGGAACCCTAATTTGCATATGCAAATTATGGGTGGGAAGGGGAAAACGTTTTTGACTTCCTTGTTTTGTGCCAAAAAGTCACGTGATTCCCTCCCTGGCCCTAATTTGGATATGCAATTAGGATTTGGATTCTGTTCAGCCAGGAAGAAGGATTCGGCCGAATCGGAATCCTGCTGAAAAGGGCCGAATCCTGGATTCTGTGCATCCCTAAATAAAACAGTAGCTTGTACTTGATCTAAACTAAGATTTAACGAATCCTTTTTGGAAGCAAAACCAGCCTATTGGGTTTATTTAATATTTACATGATTTTCTAGTAGACTTAAGGTGTGAAGAATCAAATAACGGAAAGATCCTTTATTTAGAAAACCCCAGGTCCCGAACATTCTGGATAACAGACTCCATACTTGTATTCATACCCTGGCGGCATTCTGCTGGTATGTATGGGTATATTGTTCAATTGTAAGCTCTATAGGGCAGGGACCTCTTTTTTTTCTTTTTCTTATTCTTGTCATATTTAAATGTTGTGACTGTGTGTATTTATTTTTTTACTTGTCTGATTTCACTGAAATGTCTGAATGAATGGGTATGTTTTTTTTTCTGGCTCATAATGCAGTTTTATCCTGTGTGAAAAACCAAAGTGAAAATTTTGCTCTTGCAAGTGCAACAGGAAAAAAAAATTACTAATTAGTAGAAGTATAGGATCCATTATGTGGAAAGCACCGAATTATGGAATGCCCATCTACCATAGACTCCATCTTATCCAAATAATCGAAATTTTTCCTTCTGTAATAATATAACGGTACCTTGTACTTGATCCAAATTAATATATAATTAATATTTATTGGAAGCAAAACCAAACTATGGAAATATCCCCAGATCCCAAGCATTCTGGAAAAGAGATCCCATGCCTGTACCTACTATATACAGTTGTAGTAATTATGATTTAAAGGGGAAGTCAACCCTCCTGGCGCAAAACCCCTCCCCCCATAGGCCCTCCTCCCCCCCGGGCTATTGCCCCTAACCTGTTAATTACCCCAAAGTCCAGGTCCCCTGCAAGCAAGTTCACGTTTGCCATCTTGTCTTGCACGTCTTCTTCCTTGATCCGGCGCCGCATGCGCAGTAGGATGCATTTGCGGTTCCTACCCATGCGCCCGAATTTCACGGAGTTTCCAAAAAAGGAAAACCTAGTTAAGTTTGGGCAGTATTTGCACTATTTGCAACGAGTTTCCTTATTGCTCTGATATACTCCCAAAAACATACCGGCAGCAGAATGTGCTTCTGATATAGAATGTGTGAATGTGATTGTAAGCTCCACTGGGCAGGCAATGCTGTGTAATCTCTGTACAGCACTGCAGCATATGTCAGTGGTATTAAAATGAAAAACACTATACAGTGGCTTAGAGCTAACATTTTTCAATTGCAATTGAAGCGGATAGTGATCTGTAGTTATATTGAAGAAAAATCCTCTTCTCTCCAGAAATTCTGGTCAAGAAAAATCTGTTAAAAACAGCAATGCCAGATTTATGGAACAGCTCCAACCTTGTTTCCCGACACCGCTCAAATTTTGTGATGGCTTTATATTTGGTTTCAATTACTGCAGCTGCAAAAATGAAGTACACTTGTCAGAGTCGGGGGGAAACTGGTGTGCAATCAGTAGAAATAATCTGTACAGAGAGAATTAAATTCCATGGAAAACAGAGGATTTGTGTCATTTAATTCCTCCCCTGGATGATGTCTCTACAGACTACGCTGTGTGCAAAACACATATTGGAGAAGAATATTCTCCAGCACTGTAAAAAGACCAGCCTTTCCTTTGCTCCCCACCATCGTCCTTTTCTGCATTGTCCATATATCTACAGATAAGTACTTTTAGTTCAATGCCAAAACATAATGTTCAGTATAACAGTAATAAGTGAACAGATGTTGCAACCCTTTTCCAGTCCTACAAAAAAAAAAAAAAAAAAAACCCTAAACATGTTCTTCCTGCTCTAGAAGAATGACTTTAATACATCCTTCTAATGTTCAATTAAGTTGTTCTTGGCCAAACTGCACAATAAAACGTTGTTTTACAAAGATGGCTTCTCTTTCCTTTAATGAAAATGTGCACATCCCATCTGCTCAGTTAATGGCAATGGATACTAATGCCTGAACCTGCTGCAAGAGGAAGAGGAGGGCAGATTGCATTGCACTCTTGTAGTAATAGAATGTTCCATATAAACGATTGGCTGTCTTCCATTCCCATACCCTACATGCTTGGTAATTGCAGTAGGTTGCAGTTAATCACAAGCTTGTGTTATTTGTTTTGCAGTGTTGGTGCATCACGTGCTGTTTTTCCTGGATTGTTCCGGGGGGCTAGCCTTTGTAGGAGCGCTTGCACCTTATTCCTCTGGCACAAGGCCTGGCCTTCTCTGATTCCCATTAAACCCATAGGGATCCTTCTAATGACTGACGGGCAGCAGTATGAGACCTTTGACAAACTTAAAGAAGAGCTGAAGCCCAGGGCCAGATTTACATAGCGGGTGCTCCTAGGCCTGCTGTCGCCCCTCCCGTTTCATTTGCTCAAATTTTCCATCATTGGGACGGCGCAATGGGAATTGGCACACGGGAAATTTTCATTTCTGAACCAATGTGGGTGTAGGGTTGCCACCTGGCCGGTAATGATACTTGACCCCAATGTTATTAATAGGGAAAAAATCTAAATATATAGGAAGGCCGGTATTTTTTTGCAAAAAAGGTGGCAACCCTATGTGGGTGTGGTTGAGCAGCATGCCACCTCCTAAAATCCTGCCTCCCTAGGCCCGGGCCTAGTTGGCCTCACCACAAATCCGGGGCTGCTGAAGCCTAAAAATGATTAAAAATGCCATATATATATATATATTTATATATATATATATATATATATATATATATATATATATATATATATATATATATATATATTGCACTTATTGCACCAGCCTAAAGTTTCAGCTTGTCAATAGCAGCAATGATTCAGGACTTCAAACTTGTCACAGGGGGTCACCCAGGCCCGGATTTGTGGTGGGGCCATATAGGCCTGGGTCTAGGTCGGCAAATTTTTAGGGGCAGCATGCCACCCAGCTGCCACTCTATGGGGAGCACCGGGGAAGCACTGCTCCCTGGTGCTACTGTGCTTGTGCGCCTGTGTGCAGTATGTGGCCGGGCATCACTACCATGCGGCCTAGGGGTGCCTGCCCTGCAAATCCAGCGCTGGAGGTCACCATTTTGGAAAATGTCTGTGATACTAACATGTTCAGTGGGCTCTGAGCAGCTGTTGAGAAGCTAAACTTAGGGGTCGTCACTAATTATCAAGCAGAAAATGAGGTTGGCCTGTAATAGAATCTGATGTTAACGATTTAAATTCTGATGCTAGTTGCACTGGTTTCTGTGCTGCCATGTAGTAATTATCCATATTAATTACTAATCAGCCTTATATTGTGACTATATTTCTATTCTATGTGTACTGTATATTGTGAGTGGGTCCCTAAGCTCAGTAAGTGACAGCAGCACAGAGCATGTGAATCAGTGAATCAGCAGAAAAGAAGATGGGGAGCTACTGGGGAGACACAGATCTTTACTGCTTAAAGGGCTGTGGTTGAATTGGGCTGGTGCAGAAATCCAAAACATAATGTACAACATTTCTAGCCTACGTCTTTAGTTAAACTTTAGTTCTCCTTTAACTGGAAAAGGTCGGTTTAGTAACCTAGAGTCAGCAGGGTCACAGAAATGCAGTCATTTAAAAAACAAGGGAAATTATATTTGATGGTTTAAACTGCGAAATTGATTTTCTTCTACGGAAATATCTGTTAACCTGAATCAGGGCCTGGGGCTTTCTGGATAACGGGTCCCATACCTGTATGAGCATTGTCCCAAGGTACAATGAATCTGATCAGTCAGTTTGCTTCACTGCACAGACACAAGCTTTATTTGGGAAAGAATAAGTAAATCTTCCCATGAGTCTCATAAGCTGGGCATTCTTTTGATTAGACTCGGCACATTACTGCTCTCTCAACAATATTTAGCCTACTACATTTAGCATGCGTTTATGATACTAACAGGCCTGCTTGGAAACACAATAAAATAAGGAAGGCAAGAATAAAGAAGGGTACCAGGTAGCTAGGGAGATGACCTTGCACAAGAAAAGAAATAAAGAAGAAGAATTTAGGGATGGACAAAAATGCAGAAAGCCCAGGTCTTTCGGGTTTACAAGGTTGTTCTGCAAACATTATGATTATAAATATTGTTTAGACAGATTTTAAGAGCAAAGTTCTTTACTGCTGTCAAATTCTCTGTTTCACTGCTGGCCCCACACATTTAGCAATGACTAGAGAATATTGTATGTTATTGTTATTTCTGCTCCGTTACATCATGATGTCTGCTGGTTTATGGATATCGTATTATGCATGCTGGCTACTCTCGATGGATTTACTAGAGATGGTGCCCAGAATTAAATTCCTAGGATGTCACATCAATTAATTATACACAGCCTCTGGCATCTCCCTGAGCCTCTTCCAGCTGCTGCCAAGGCTCTTCTGTGGCCCCTCTACTAGGGTGGACTGGACCTGTTTTGTATCATCTGCACCTTCACAATATGGCACATGGCAATGACACAGTCATACTCTGGCCCAAGACCCCAAGCAACTGATCAATGTCTTGTTCAGATTCATAAATGGCTGTTGCTGATTTGTCTGCAGTGCAGAGAAGGGTGATGGTTTGCGGAGGCTACATGATATGCTCTGTAGGTTCATGGTGCAACACTGTAGTTGTCTCCCTTGTATAAATTGGTGCCTCTTCTCTTCATATTAGCAGAGCCTTCGGCAACTGGCTTTTTTTATCAGTTCAACACCACAAAATATTTGCCAGTTCTATATCTTATCTAACCTATTCCCTGCCTTGCATCTGTCGTTTGTGGGGTTTCAACCTGAGACCAGCTGCATATTGGAGGTCTACCTTATCTATACTTAATGGAAGAAGTACAAGTTCAACGCTCTAGGCTATGGACAGACCGGGCTGAAATCAGCCTACTGAAAGCTGCAGGCCAATGTCAGACCTTCACCACTAGCAGGATCCTCTCCTGGTCGAGCCTTGTGTTGGCTCTGTTGCAAAAATACTCTCCAAATTTCAGCAAAAAAATGCAATACATTTTGTGCTTATTAGACTAAATTCATGGCTATGTGGTCCTATGCTGGACCTTGTTGGTTTTATACTTGGCTTTATACTTTACTGAGTGATCTGTTTCTGCGCCTGCTTAAGCTCACTCTAGACCTTCTACATGTATATTTTGTATGTATATGTTGACTAGAGGAAAGTTCAGTAGGGTCCATCATAAGCAGATGGACTTATGGAATATTGGGTGTCATGCATGACACGTTGGCTTCTTTCTTTTGGAGATCTTCTTATGCCTTTTCTTTTTACTTATAACTGGTTGTTGGATAGATGAGGATTCTTTCCTGGCTGCTATTAATTGCTCCATCTACATAGATTTTTGTATTCAGGGTAAATAATTCATGCTGCACGGCTAAACAGTGACTGACTGGTATCCAGTTTATGAGGAAAATGTGTTGGATTTGACTACACCTTTATCAGTGGATTTGTCATTTCATCCACCCTGACTCATGAACAGTTTTAACCGTTTGACTAAACATCAGATTATTTATGGACGTCCGTTTTATTGCAGTGTATAAATATCTTCCCTTTAAGCCAGCATAAAACAAAAGCCTACAGCAAGGATGGCTTCATGCATATATTCATTGACACACTGCATGGATTGAAAAAGTAAGTGCTGTTATAAGAGGGACATTATAACTATAATGATACATTTAAACATGCCTTGTGCTGTACATCAAAGCACCTTGGTCTTGTGCATTCATCCACTTCCAGAATGCATGGAAAGAAAGTCCTGTGCCTGCTTTAATCATTTCATACTGTTTATGAAAGATAAACTGAAATGCAGCTTCTTTTGTTTTGAAGAACTGCATGACCATTGATATTAGTTAGTAATGTACATTCTCTCTGATCTCAAATTCACACATATCTGCTGCCACATTTCGATTGACCCTACAAGAACAATCTGTACTTCCTGTACAGAGATTCCATTATTCTTTTTAATGCTTGGCAGAGGTGGAGTAAACTGGTTGAATAATTAATATTTAATTACAATACAAAGAATGGTACTCGGAATGTAACCCCCCCCCAACTAGACTGGTGGGCCTCATAAGGCCCAGTCCAACTGTCATCCAGTCCAGTCAGGGTCAGCATGGCGATGGGGGGGGCCCACCGGGTTACTAAGCTCTGGCCCCCCCATGTGCATGCGCAAACATAGGAACGTACGACATTGCGAATGCCAACACGCTGCAAGTGGAGAACACCGGATTTGCATGCATTATGGACGCTGATTTTGTTTTTATTTTGGGGGGGGGGCTGGAGAACAGGGGGGTGGGGGCCAGGCCCGGACTGGCAATCTGTGGGTTCTGGCAAATGCCAGAGGGGCTGCTATAAGGCCTCATAGAAAGTCAGTATTTAGTGGGCTGGTGGGGGCTGTTTGGGCCTCTATGTGGGCTGATTGGGCCTCTGTGTACCTGAAATTCCAGGGTCTATTTTAATTCTCAGTCCGAACCTGGTGGGGCCCAACGGGTTTTTTTTTTGAAAGTGACTGTCATGGGGCAGATCAAAATAATAATAATCTTTTGATGGCTGCTGAGCTCAGGTGAAACCCATTCCATAGATAAATCAGAAACCGAATGTCCTTGCACAAGCCCACCATAGTGTAACATTAACTCTGCAATGAGTAACCCTTGTTATTAACACAGTAAATATTGTATCTCAAAGTAAAACCGATTCATGTGCTTATATCCTTTCAGTACTTTGAAGAAAAAAGTTACTTTAACACATTTCCCTGATTTGACATTTTCCCAGATTTTACATAATTTTTTCCTGGTCCCCTGAAAACCGTAAAATGGGGGTTCTATTGTGTTGACACCTAAACCGTAGTTGATAAGTAGATTTCAGAGGGTCTCTTTTTAGTTTCAAATTAAGGATAAATATATTTAGAGGAACTCACCATGTGAAGGACTTGAGACTGGATCACCAGAGACTACACATTTTTCACCATAAATGAAGTCCTTGCTAAAGAAGACATAAGGATGGGAAACCTTTTAGGGGGTTGAAGCTATAGTGTTGCAGTGCTTTATGTTTTATACCATGCCTATGGGATAATAGATGTTATCTGTGTAGTTCATCATGGTACCTGCACTGTCTGCAATAACGGCTCCCCACTGACTTTATAAAGCATCTTGACAAATGGCACATACAGCAGCTTGCTGGGACACTTCGAGCACTCACTTTACGGATTATCCCTTTAAAGCTATATAAAGTGCACATGCTGCTAGGGTATAAGTTGAAATAATGTTCACAGTGTGTGTCATTCAATTATGCAATCGCAAACCATTTTTTCTGCGACAAAATATTTAATATTTAAGCAGGTGTTAAAGGGATACTGTCATGGGAAAAAAAATGTTTTTAATAGTGCTGCTGCAGCAGAATTCTGCACTGAAATCCATTTCTCAAAATATTTCATTTTGAAATCTGACATGGGGCTAAGATATATTTCAATTTCCCAGCTGTCCCAAATCATGTGACTTGTGCTCTGATTAACTTTAATCACTCTTTACTGCTATACTGCAAGTTGAAGTGAGATCACCCCGCCCCCCCAGCAGCCTAACAACAGAACAATGGGAAGGCAACTAGATAACAGCTCCCTAACACAACATTTGTTTGTCTTCTGTCAGACCAGAACACCTGGAAAAGAGCCTGTAAAATGTTGCCCAGGAGAGCTTGCACAGGAGCATGCACTTGCCTCTGTGGTGTTGTGTGCCCATGTGTAAATATAGGCTATCCTCTTTCACTGCCACAGACCCAGAGGAACCCAACACCTACAAGTCTAAATGATACAATGTGTGATTTAGAGTTCCAGTTCTGACATTCCCATTTTCCAGAAAGTCATAGCCACCCCTTAAGTTAATATACATTTCTCAGCAGCCCAGTAATATATTCTAGAGGTTTGTTTAGGACAACAGAGTTCAATTGAGACCTGAACTATCCAAAAATCAGTCAGTGAGGGGAAAGTGGGGGCAACAGTTGCCTATTGTGTCTTGCGGGAGAAATCTTAAAGGAGAACTAAACCCATACTTAAAAAAAAAAAAAAACCTACCTCCGGTAGACCTGATTGCTACCCCAGCAAATGCCCCTAACTTTTAACTTACCCCTTGCGTCAGATTCAGGCGTCTGAGTTCACGGCAGTTATGTTCTCTTCAGTAATCTTTGTGTATTCAACAGCCTTTCAGGCACATGGACAGTTGGAGCAATTTCCCGGTTCCCGGGCAACGGCACAGTCGCCGAAACTCACAGGAATCGTCGAAGAGCCGAAAGAAGACACAAAGATTACGGAAGAAGATGATGATGTCGGCCGTGAACTCCGCCTGAATCTGCCAAGGGGTGTGTAAAAAGTTAGGGGCATTTGCCCAGGGTAGCAAGTAGACTGGGGGGGGGGGGG
>CM044438.1:16618724-16633686 GCA_024363595.1 Xenopus borealis
AGAACAGCGCTCAATAGTAAAATCCAAGTCCCACTGAGACTTATTCAGTATTAAGTAGGAGAAATAACATCCTGCCAGAAAGCAGTTCCATCCTAAAGTGCTGGCACAAGTCAGAGGTTGGGGTAGAGGGGGGGAGGGGGGAGATAAAGGATTAAAATGTCTTTATAATGAAACTAGAAGACCTCCAAGCTCTAGGATGCTACCTGCTCCTTTGGAGGTACTCAACCTGATGCCAGACTATATAGTGCAAGACTATTATCATCAAGAAACCTAATTACAGTTCTATGACATTTTTAACTGGGAGCCGAGTGTAAGTCTCCGAGCCAATAACTTTATCTACTCTGCTAAAACCTTTTTAACATCTATGAATGTATCTGTGAATGTATCTGTGAATGTAGAAGGAACAGTGGAAATGATGACATCTATTACACAGCTTGAAAAATACTTGTGCTTCTGCTGTAACATAGAAAGTTTGGCTGAAAAAAGACACTGCTATTTGATCCAGAGGAAGGCATAAACCCCCATTTGATGCCTCTCTAATTTGCCTCAGAGGTGGAAAAGTTCCTTGCTGTATGAGACCCTCAAGCTTTACTTAAAGCGCACCAATCACAGCCAAAATCAAACACATATGAACAACCTGACCAGTACAACCTAAACATGTTTAATCAAACTACATGTACAGTTTTTTTTTTAAAAACAGCAGTTTTTAAAAAATCCCATACTTTGTCACCGACTACAACATGCAAATGAGCTACCCAGAATGCCTAGCTTTAGTAAACTCTAGAAGTATCAAGAGAAGTGCACACAGCAAATTCCACAAGGTGGCAGCACTAACACAGAAGTTTGGCAGATTTCAAAATAGCTTAGAAGGTTTATTAGGCAAGCAAGGAATTTCAACTGAGCATGTGCGAGATTTCAGAGCTACAGTTGGCTGTGAAGATATAGGTAGGAGGAGTCAGTGAAATCCAAGATGTCTGCCTCAGCTAGAATTGCAGTGGAGATAGGGGAGATTGTGCAGAAGGTATAGTGAGCTGATCATTTACATTATACAAACAATTCTAACTGTTTTAAAAATCTGATTTCTTGAACTTTCACATATTGTATTTGTTGTGTTTGGTAGCCGAGGATGAGGAGAGTATAACAATGCTTTATGTATGCACAGTGCCACCTGCAGGCCATTTGTATAAACACCACAGTATTTACTTAGTAAATCATTTTAGGTATGATTGGTGCCCTTTAAGGTAATGTGCGTGTGATTTCATCTTTGCTTGCACGAACATTGGAGTCCACTGATTCACTGACGTAATTATAGAACTATCTTGTTTGATAAATCAGTAGTTATACAGGGTTTCTTGATTGCAAAAAGTCTCAAAAGCAGCCGTCAAAATGGGAACAGCACATTTATAACATCTTTCTTAAAATTCAACTAATTATTTCTAATTGTGTTCCACATCCTTTTACATTCACATACAGGTATGGGACCTGTTATCCAGAATGCTTGGGACCTAGGGCTTTCTGGATAATGGATCTTTCTGTAATTTGGATCTTCGTACCTTAAGTCTACTATAAAATCATATAAACATTAAATAAACCCAATAGGCTGGTTTTGCTTCCAATAAGGATTAATAATATGGCAGTTGGGATCAAGTACAAGCTACTGTTTTATTATTACAAAGAAAAAGAAAATCGTTTTTTAAAATTTGGATTATTTGGATAAAATGGAGTCTATGGGAGACGGCCGTTCCATAATTTGGAGCTTTCTGGGTAATGGGTTTCTGGATAATGGATCCTATACCTGTTCATATTGTTCCTAATATAAAAGTATTGTCCTCTATTCTTCAGTGTATTCTTATGTTTGCCCTGACTGACTATACTAATTATTAGAGGTCAGTGCAGGTCTTGTGTTCCACCTACACCAACCACTTACTATTGCTACCTGATTACTACTACTTCTTGTTCATCTTAACTTCTCTACACATTAGTCTTTGCCATTTTCGTTGGTCCTTGCTAGTTTGTATGTTTTGGTTTTAAGCTGCCAATCTGCTCATCCCTACAAGTAAAATCCTATATGTCCTGTTGTGACTTTCCATCTGGCCTTTTTTATTTTTGTGCCCTTTCTGTTCATCTTAGTCTTTTATCTCACGGTCTTTCTTACTAGACCTAAAACCTAAAACATCATCCTATATATTTTCAGAATCTGATTTTTTTTGTTCAGTTATCTTCAAATATAAGTTTATAGCAAAAGCAGTTTTTTAAGAAAAAAAAATATTAAATCTATGAATAGGAATAGCCCTGGGCACTTCCTTAAAGAGGGAAATGCCCTCTGGGTAGGTGGAGGAGTAGTATAGCGAGTTTACTATTCACTTCATGTTGGACACCGAGGAATGGGAATATAAGAGGCATGGGAATTCCGACATGACGACTCAAATCTCTTCAAGAAAGTACGTAGGATTGGTGTGATTTTTATGGAGACACACACTGGCCCATGCCACAGGGTTACTAATTTAACATATTGCCAATCCCTGTATCTTTCTTTTTAATCAAAGGACTGCACAGAGAGAACTATCTTCAGGGTTGTCAATCACGTCTAGTTAGGGGAGATGAAAGAGGGCCAAGACAACCAAGTATCTGAGCTGGGAAATAAAAAGAGCTCTGCTAGCATTAGCCTCAACAGCTACATACACAAAAGACAATGTAAAGATAGGCAAGTCTTTGATGAAGAAGTCTATGGAAGACTTCTCTATGGCATGTGTTGGTATCACAGGTAACTAAATACATAGGAGTAATTGGTATACAGAGTATACCACCACCGCTTGGTTTAATATAAATGTAATACATTGTATAGCTCCATTGAGAAATCAAAATATAAGGCGAATGTGAATGCAAGGAAGATTAGATTGTGGTAAAGTCATAAGCCAGGAATTTAATTCTGAAATAATGGAGATGATGTATCTTTGAGTGTAGGGATGAATAGATAAATGAATGAGCCTCTGGGTGGGACAAAATAAATGAAGAGCAGCTAATTCAAGATCTGAACAGTAAGAAACTTGGTCTGTTTGAAACCGAAGAGCCAGTGGCCCTTAAAATTACTCCCTGGTGAGGCCCAGGCAGAGGATCTCTAGGATTAGGCTGTGAATTAGTAAGAACTTTATCAAAGAAAATGGGTTAGAGCAGGAATATGTCCCAAACTTTTTCCATGTTTTTATATTGGGAATAAATTTTGTGAAGAATTGTCTGTCTGGAATGAGCCTATTGGTTTTTGAATCAGGGAGAATTACTCTTGGGAAAACTGCACATGGGTTAGTGCTTTACAGGGCAGTGCATTTGTCAACTGATTGTGTGCTGCCAGATTGTAAGCAGACACTGGTGAAGATCTAGCCTTGCAGAATGGAAGAGTCTGTGTATAGTACCACACTGTTCCATCTTTGAGCAAGAAGCACAGTAGGAACTGGCTGCAGTTCTTGGATGCAAATAGATATATTCTAGAGATCCTCAATGATGTCAGCAGAATACCGGTGTTACGGAAAATGGAAAAGGAAAGTGGACTATGTATTGCTTTACAACAGGGATGTCCAAACTTTTTGCAATGAGGGTCAGATTTGGTGAGGGAAAAATGTGTGGGGACCGACCGTTCAGTCTTGACATTCAGTCTGACACTGCTATCCCTTCCGTGGTAACTACTGTAGCTTGCGATCAGGATCATTCACTCCCGGAGATGGACGCGTACACTGCGTTTAGGAAGTAGAGTCTGTTTGGACTTATTCTCTGCACATCATTTAAACAAGGAATCACGTACTGTAGCAGTAATATTTACTTGATTTATACTGCTTGATTTATACTTACTGACGCGCCGCTGAAGGTGTTGCTGGCACGTAGTGACGCACCGCTCTTGCATACTTCTTTAGGGCTGAAGGTGTCGATAGATGTATTGGCGCGTCACTAAGAGGCAGATTTACTAAGGGTCGAATTTCGAATGGCAAAAAAAATTCGAAATTCGACCAGGGAATAGTGGGGAATTTAAAAATTTGAAATTTTTTTTAGCGTAATTCGATCGATCGAATAGGGAAATTCGATCGAATTTGATTCAAGTCTAATTTTCGAACGATTTTTAAACGATCAAATTTTTCCTATTCGATCTTAGGGAATGATCCCTATTTCTGTAGGTTTAATCTGGCGAACAAGGGGGTCGAATTTAAATTCAAAGGGGAAGTATTCGACCATCGAATTTTCAAATGTTCAAATAAAATTAAACTTGAATATTCAAATTATTCGAATTTGAATATTCGATGGTCGAATTTGGTTCAATTTGTCTAATTTGCATATTCGAAATTTGAATCTTTTTGAAAATTCGATCGAATATTCAAATTCTTCATGTGAATACATGTGAATTTAGTAAATCTGCCCCTAAGTATATGTGTCAATAGGTCTCTAGTCCGGGAATGAATGATCCTGATCGCACTGTGCTGATGGGCCTATTATTCATTTCATTAGGGATAGTGTGGGCCGGTGTAAATTGGAAATTGGGCTGCAATTGGCCCATGGACCGGACTTTGGACATGCGTACGTTACAAGCATACATATGAAAGAGAATAGTATGAATATCTTATAATCATTACATATGGAAGGGCTTTGTATGCATTTTACATATGGCCAAGTGAGACTGGATTTAAAGGACTTGCTAACTTCTTGTTAAGGGGGAATGCCTGTTGAGGAAGATGATTAATCTTAAAAGGATGTTGGACAAGCCTGACGGTCTGTATGAGATCTCCCTCAGAGGACTGAAGTGAACCTTTGTGGTTTTCAATTGAGTTGGAGACTTTTTCCTTGCAGGAAAGGCCATATTTTCAAACAGACACTTGAGGGCCCATGCCTAGCTCAACAGATTTGGGGATTTAGCTGCAATAGTCTGACAATGAACTGAGGGTTTTCTTATAAAAGGGCCCTCGGGGAAGGCAGGACGTGTAAAAGCAGTCGATGTAATAAGTTTTGTGCCTTTTTTGCCTGTAGAAAAAAAGCTTCCTTTCATAATAGGAGGTGGCAGGAGGCCAGGGAAATTATGGCTGTCACAGAAGCCACATTTCTGAGGTTCCTTGCTAAAAAAATAAAAGAGGACTTCAAAAGTTGACTCCTCCCTCTCTATTAAAGCAACATTCATTCATGAGGCCTGCCACTCCATTCAGCTGTTGCAAACCTCCCGAAGAAAGAAAAAAATGAACACAGTTACTCCCAGGAGTGTGCTGCTTTTGGTGAGTGTCGAAAAGAGTTTTCTTGCATGTCATCATTTCACTTCCCCGGAGCTGATTTTAAAGATTTTTTTGTAGTATCCTAATTTGTGGATTCATTTCAACGAATTGCACTACTTAGGATTCTAATAATGTTGATACAATTTCCTAAAACTGTATATAGAAAAATAATTAACAACATAATAAGTATAATAATTAAGCAAACCTTTAAAAAAAAAAAAAAAACCTACATTACTTTTCCTTGCAATATGTTTGGCATTATCTGTTGCTATTTTACCAAGAGAATTATGTGCCAATTTAGTAAAACAAATTGATTATAATTTAAGGTATTAGTGGGCTTTAGACAAAGACCCCATTGAAGAACCCCAACTTCAAAAATTTTGGCCATTATCTATAACCCCTAATTCCAGAAATATTATGGTACATTTAGCATTATCATTTGCCATCTCATCTGTGACTCGTTATTTTAGGATCTGGGCAAATTTCTTATTCTGTGAGGAGGAGGATTGATTCATTGTTTTTTTTTTCATTAAGTGGAAACACAACTCAATATATTGTCATATGCGGTTAGATAGCTTCTGGTGTCCCCAAGCTTTATATAGAAACATGTGCCAACGCTCTGAAAGAAAATAGGCTGCACAATATATTTTTAGTTATAACATTTCCCACACAGAGCACTGCAAGTATAACATTGCTAAAGAAAATGTATTAAACACAGTAACAGTTACACAGGATTAGTTATTTTGGGTTTAATCACATTCTTAGAATTTCCTGATATCCTGTTGACTCCCTATATTCTACTCCAGTGATCTCCAACCAGTAGCCCTTGAGCAACAAGTTTCTCTCCAACCCCCTCGGATGTTGCTCCCAGTGGCCTCAAAGCAGGAGCTTATTTTTTTAATTCCTGGTTTGGAGGCAAGTTTTGGTTGTATAAAAACCAGGTGCACTACCAAATGGCCAGTCACGGCACTTATTTGGCACCCCAAGAACATTTTTCAGGCTAGTTTTGCTCTCCAACTACTTTTACTTCTGAATGTTGGTCATGGGTTCAAAGGGATGGGGATCCCTGTTCTACTCAATGCAGACATTCAAGGGCCGATGTACTAAATTCACATGAATAGATCAAAGTTGGATCGAATTCGATTGAATTTCGATCGTAGGATTTATTCGACTGGTCGAATATGCAATTTTTGGCATATTCGATCATCGAACGGTCCAACGATCGAATACACTCGAATAGATTCGAATGAATGAATATTCGATCAGCGAAGGATTTAAATTTTTAAGTTTATACGATTACAGATTGGACCTACCGAATTGCAATAGAAGCCTATGGGAGCACTCCAATAGGCTTCCGAGGCTAAGTCCTGATCGAATAGGATTCTTACGATCGAAGTCTTCTACGAATCATTTGAATGATCGAATGATGTATTCGACTGATCGAATAAATTTGTATTCAATCGTCGAATGATCGAATATTGAATAAAAGGTAGCCTAGAACTATTCGTTTAGCATGCTGCCAAATGCAATATGTGCTGTATTTATGTAAGAAGTGTATATGTTCTAACATAAATACAGCACTTACTGTATTTGGCAGAATAAAAAACTTGAAAAAAGTTTGTGCCCCAGTTATCATTTGTCTTTGGGTCTTTGGTAAAGACCAGTGAAAACTGTGGCGGCAACAGCTATATCTAAGTCTACACCAAAGTGTCTCACGTCTTCCCCTCTTTACCCATGCATAATGAAGAATATTGTAACTGTTTATGAAAATGTTGAGCAGAATTCTCCTATGAGCTTTCTTTCTTTCTGATTTTTTAACAGTATCGCTTTCACTAGATTTAAAATGAAGTTGTCTAAAGCCCAACCACAAAAATTCATGGGTTTGTTTACAATTGCAGAAGCCTAAACTGTCCAAGGTGCAGTGCTCAGACCCACCAGGAAGAACAATATTTATACTGCCAGTAACCTAGCATTGTGCAGCCTGTTCAAATAATACACATCTAAGTGTATACATACCAGTTACCCAGAATGCTCAGGACCTGGGGTTTTCCGGTTAAGGAATATTTCTATAATTTGGATCTTCATGCCCTAAGTCCACTAGAAAATCATGTAAACATCATATAAACCCAATAAGATGCCCCCCCCCCATAAGGATTAATTTCATCTTAGTTTGGATCCACTTCATGGTGCTGTTTTATTAATACAAAGAAAAATTTGTATTGGTATGGATTCTTAGATTATAATGGAGTTAATGAGAGGTGGCCTTTCTGTAATTCAGAGCTTTCTGGATAATGGCTTTTGACCATTATATCTTGATGTTACTGTTTTATTAGGGTTGGACGGGGGGCCCCTGGGCCTTCCCCCGCCTCCTTCCCTGCTTCCCCCCACCTCCTCTTTACTGTGACACGTATGTGCGAACACGACCCCCACAGTGACGTGCGCACGGCTCATGTGCAAACTGCTACTCGGCCAGGAGAGGGGGGGGGGTCTGGCCCAGCGGGGGCCCATGAGGGTTGGGGTCCACCGTTTTTTTTCTCTGTGCCCCGCCGGGCCAGTCCGACCTTGTTTATTATTATAGAGAAAAGGTATTTTTAAATATTTGGATTATTTAGATAAAATGAAGTCTATAACAGAAGGCCTTTCCGTAATTCGGAGCTTTCTGTATAGTGTGTTTTGACCGTTATATCTTGATAAAGTATAAGTTACTGTTTTATTATAATAGAGAAAAGGTATTTTTAAATATTTGGATTATTTAGATAAAATGAAGTCTATAACAGAAGGCCTTTCCTTAATTCAGAGCTTTCTGGATAACGGGTTTCCGGATTACGTATCTCATACCAATGTATATTTATATAACGTGTGTGTATTACAAAGTTCCCATTAATCCATAGGTGGAAGCAAAAAATAAACTAATGAATCAATGTGCCATCGTCGCTGTAATTCTCCAAACCCCACATTATTTATGATGACACGTGATGAAAGATCCGAGGTTTTATTATAAATGAGGAATTCTGTGTGAAATCTGCAGTGATATCTAATTAGTTAATGGTTGCCGCATCACAGTGCTTTCTTACGTAGATTGGGCCGGCGATGAGAACTGAAGCAGCAGGCAGCATTCCTTGCAATTACTGTTTGTTTTGTTACCCAGCGGTGGCATAAATCATATTAGAGAATGTGGTATGGCTTGTACTGTATAGTGGTTAAGCTGTAGATCCGCTGTTTGTGTAGGAATTGTTAACTACAAAGGTTTTTTTGTTGCCTACTTCATATTCATGTTGACCCTTATATATATTGGATTCTCCCTTATTGTATTCATTTCATTCTGTTGCTCTGTCTCACTCCAGTTCTTCTTGGGGAGGATTAGTTTAGGTGAGATAAATCCTACAGCAGAAGGCCTTAGCTTGAAAAGAATCAATAAAATACCAATTCCGTTCTATAGACGGTGAAGCTATGGCTGTCAGTTACAAGAACTTGTTTTTCCTGCGATGTGGACTGAGGAAAATTGCTAGTGATAAGCACATTTCACGCACACAGAAACTTTTTTTTTTTTTTAAACAACATAGGGATGGACTGAAAATACTATTTTAGATTTGCCTGAATCCTTGTGAAAGATTAGAAAACCGGATCTGAATCCCTAATTTGCATATGCAAATGAGGTCGGGCAGGGAGAAAGAAGAAAGTGTTTTACCACCTGATTTTAAGGATTCGGTTCGGCCAGTCACAAGAATTCGACCGAATCCAAATCCTGCTGAAAAAATGGCGAATACAAAAGTGAATCCTGGATTTGGTGCATCCCGACAATAAGATAATATTAGAAAGTGACAGTGGTGACCCATCTACCAAGTGTGTTTCCCCCCCCCCCCCCCCCCCCCCCCCCATAGAACAGCATCTTATAATGGAGAGGGACATTAAACATGTGGTTCAGAGACCTCCTTACTGGGCCAAGTGTATTGAAAATATAGGATTTTTTTAGGGGAATGTAATATACGTCGGTAACGCAAAAACTATTCGCAATGCGAAAAGTTAAGCCTTTGCGCGAACAAATTTTGCTTTGCCCGAATGCAATTAACCTTTTGCGAACCCTGAAACTGTTTAGCAACCACTTTCAGCCAGCGGAAGGCCGCGAATTTTATACTTTGCGCTAATGCGCTGTCAATGTAATAAAACTTCTTACTGAAAAAGGCGCAATGTTTGCTCCAAAAGATTACGACCCCTTCAAGTACTTCTTAAGAGCGCGCAACTACAATTTGCACTGCGCAATAACGATTCGCAATGCAATAACCGTTTAAGGAACAATATTACATTGCGAGATGTGGATTTTTTTACTCTTATTGGTGCGCAATGTTTTTCTCTTTGCGACTTTAATTACATTCCCCCCATTTTGACTGGATTGAAAGGATTGTGATTCCAGGCCTAGGACTTCTAATGGAGCTTTTGAGATGGTTGAATTTTTTTACCTTGTTTTGCTGCGGAAATGATGCTCATAGACTTGAATAGCATTGCACGTAAAAAAAACATTTTTTTTTTTGCAAATTTTGGCGAAGGGAAATGACTGAATAATGTAGGGCAAGAAACAGAAACCTGTCCAGAGTCCATAGATGTTTGCTGCCTAGTTCTTTGTCAGTGGCGGAACTAGCGGGGGTTGCGACTTCACCCAGACCCGCCGGGGGTTCCTACGCGTTTAAATCTGCTCCGAACATCACGCGGGGAGGGGGCAGCTGTGCTGAGCAGTGGGGCCCCCCTCTGGATGCAGTTTTCAGCACGACTTTGCATCGGCACAAGCATCTAGAGGGCCTCAAGGGGGTTCAAACGTTTGGTTATATAGTTTAGGGGGAAGAAGTTTGAGTGATATTCAAAGCTGTTAGAAGTTTCTAATTATTTCATTAGTATCAGTTCATCAGTAACTTGCTTTATCATGTACAGGCCAAAGCTGACATTTTACCCCTCTGCTATCAGGTTGATGATTGGCAAGATTTCTATTATGTAAAAATAATAAGTGACAACCATTTGCAGTCCTAATAATAATACTTATCATGGACCATGTTTTTTTTTTTTATTCAATTTGAACCTTGCCCCGGTTAGATTAATTCCTTGAGCTCACAGGCAGAAGTCTTTAAGTGGTTGATCATATTTAAATTACCTTTTAGTATGTTATAGTTATTCTTAGCATCTCTTCAATTGGCATTCATTTTTTTCTTTAAATATCATTTTTGAATTCTTTTTCTGATTATTTCCAGCTTTCAAATAAGGGTCATTGGCCCCATCTAAAACAACAAATGCTGCAAATGTATTGTTATTGCTACTGTTTTACTCTTCTTTCTATTCAGGCCTCTCCTATTCATATTCCAGTCTCTCATGCTAGGGGTAATTTGGACCCTAGCAACCCGATTGCTGAAATTGCGAACTGAAGAGCTGCTGAAATAAAAGCTAAATAACACAAAAACCACAAACAAAATAAAATGAAAACCAATCGTTTAAGAATATCACTCTCGGCATCATACTAAAAGTTAACTTAAAGGTGCACAGCCCCTTTAACTCTCCTAAAATTAAGTGGGGGTGTGGGAGAATAATTGCACCCTTCTCTTTATGCAGAGCTGTGTAGATTAGGGTACAGAGATATTTGACTAGCGGTTCAGGCACAGCTTGATTCTAATAGAAGCTTTAATCGGACAGTAGAAATTAATATAGTTCAGGATTTATAAGATTAAAGTTGTTGCTCACCTTTTTTTTTTTTTTCAGTTGGTTTCAAATAGTTCTCCCAAAATAAAGACTTTTCCCAATTACTTTCTATTTTTTACATGTGGCTGTAAATCAGCTCTGACGTTGGGGGGGGGGGGGGGATATATTCCTTGTATTTGTCCCTGCTGAGTGGAATCCCTGAGTTTCAACAAAGGCAACTGTTGATGCAATAGTTGCTAATACTCAAGAGATGCTGCTGAGAAATGGATCAACTAAATGTAGCAAATTGTTACAGATCAGAATCTGCACCTGGATCACTGAGCTGCCAGACTGAAACACCAGAGACATCAGCATTAGTGATGAGCTTGAATTCACAGCGAATTTCTGCGTTTTGCCACTGGCAAATAAATACGCATATTTCCTGTGATAATTTGCCTGCGTCAAAGTTTTCAACACCATTTGAAGCCTGTGACGGAATCGGCGCAGGCAGCACAGGCGACAAATTGAACATCAGCAACAATTAATGGACGCCCCTTGACTTTAATTGTTGCAGGCATCAAAATCTGCGTTTTGCTCATTTTTCGACCTGTAATTTCGCTGGAAATTAGCAAAATCTGCGGCAAAGGGGGCCCATCGCTAACAAACATTAAACTTTGATCTTAGATTGTGGAAAAACTGTAAAAAAAAAATGGAAAGTGATTGATATACTTTATTATCTTTATTTCTGGGGATCAATCTGAAAACAATTGCATTTCAAAAAGTGTTTGGAAGGTGAACAACCCCTTTAATAGGGTCTATGACTATATATTATCAAGGACTCAGATCTGGGTTCTCTCTTCTACTTCATTCTACTTCCCATCAGTGTTTCCCTGTAACTCACAGCAGGCACATCACATCTCTGAAGCCCATGAGGTTACACCTCATGGAATAAAATAAACATCCAGTTTATATTCTGTAACTAACCTCTTAAGGGTAAGGACACACGAGACGATTTGTCGCCAGCGTTTTTAAAAAGCAAATCGCGGCGACAAGGCGATCGTCTTTTTCGAACAGGCGATTCCCAGCGACAATTGGCACAGAGCGATTTGTATCCCATTGCTCTGTGCGGTACGTGCTCCTGTCCGTATCAAAAAAGTGCTTCAAAAAAGGCATTTTCCAGCGTGTTTTCGTCCGAGTTTTGTTCGGCGTGTTGTCTCGGCGTCTCTCCTCGAGCGTTTGTGCTTCCCTCTGTAACCTAGCGTCTTTGTATTCCTGCGCCTTTACGTTCTTGCGTCATTGCGCAGTGTAATTTGAATACAATCGCTGCTACTTATCTGTATGTGTGTGTGTGTCTAGGAGATTTCAGTGCTTTTCTAAGTACATGCTATTTCTGATGAATCGCTCGGAAAAGGGTCTCAGTGCGTTTTGGAGCTACAGGCGATTCACAAACGCACAGTGTGCACAGTAGCTGGCGTCTTTCATATGGTTTTGTGCTGAGACAAAACGAGCGACATGTCGCCGCGATTTGCTTTTTAAAAACGCTGGCGATAAATCGCCTCGTGTGTCCTTACCCTTATGCTACGCTGCCCTTTTGAACAGTGAACTCACTGGATTGTTTAATGACACTCGTATTGATAAGTGACATGGTCTTCTTTGTAGTAGGGGTAATGAGACCACTGCTAAATGTAATGCTGAATATGTCTATAAACAAGGGCTTTATGCCTTTATATATACTGACAATAAACATGCTGCTCTGCTGTAATGCTGAATGTGGATGCCGGGGGAATGGATAAGATGAGCTATATTTATGCAGAGCACAGAACACTCTGAATAAAGGTAAAGTGTTACTGAAAGGAAGAATAGCATGTACATTTGAGCTGTTTCATTCATTAGTAAACATAGTGCTAGGGCCTATATATAAAGAATGGGTTGGCACACCCATATACTTTTTATTGTGGTTATCTTGGCTTTAAAAATAGATCGCTGTGACTAATTGCTGTGTCGGACTGGGACACCAGGGGCCCACCCAAAAACCTTAGACCAGGGGCCCACTCTCAGTACTAATATTCTTCATCTCCTCAATCAACCTCTATTCTCCTAGTTTGTTTTCTTTACATACTATAATCAATTATTCCATCTATTTAGCCTCTTTGTTCTCATAGAAATAGGGAATGGCCATGAAATAGGCCAAAAGTTTAGCAGCGTGAGGGCTGCTAAACCCTGGTATTCCGGTGGACCAGTCCGACACTGCATTTGCAGTATTCATGTTATGCTCAGCCTGCTGATGTTACAAGATAAAATGTGGATATAAAGTTATGGGCTGTGATCATTATCAGTCTATACCAGTGATCCCCAACCAATGGCTTGTGAGGACCATGTTGCTCACTAACCCCTTGGATGTTACTCCCAGTGGCTTCAAAGCAGGTGCATATTTTTCAATTCCAACTTGCAGGCAAGTTTTGGTTGCATAAAAACCAGATGTACTGCCAAACACAGCCTCCTATAGGCTGCTAGTCCACATAGAGGCTACCAAATAGCCAACCACAGCCTTTGGACCCCCTGGAACTATTTTCATGCTTGTGATTTTCCCCAACATCTTTCAAAAAATTAAGTTGGGAACCCTTGGTCTGCACCATCAGCAGGCAGTATCACCAGATACAGAAATAGAGTAGAGCACTATGGCCAGGTTGCAGTCCTCAATCTGCTCCCAGTTTACTCAAAGGAGCAGAATGGACACAGTTGAGTGGCTGGCAATGTGAGCAAGGGTCAGGCGAAGAGTGGGGTTCTGTTGTGTCAGAGTGCTGAGAGTGCTGGACTGATGGACAAATGAGTGGCATTTTCCTTGTGTTCTGTACCTCTTGGCCAACCATTGGAGACAGACTGAAGCAATGTTAACTGGTGGAGGCAACATATTTTGCTTTACACAGAGGAAAAACTGAAATGCCTGTTAAGGAAACATGGAGGTTTGTCTCTCTATGGAAGTGCATGTAATTTATCCTGAGATCTATTATTTTCCCTGCAGGAGAGAAGCATGAGATGGGGTTCTTGGCTTGCCTCAATTCAAAAATACCCAGCATTGAACTGTAAAAACTAGAAGAGCTAGGAATACTTCAAGAAATAAAGTAGGTTGGCTTCAGGGAATGAAGAACAGTAAATTGAGTATAGAAATAAGAGATAAATATACATGCCCAACTTTTTCAAAATTTCTATTCTGCTTCTAGATTCTCCAATAGAAAAAATCCTTAAAAGAAAACCTCCAGTTTGCTTGAGGAAGGAAACCTACTCTTTCACTCTAAAATGATAAATTGACCATACATTTACTATATGTAATATCCGTAACCTACTATTTTCTTATTCATAAAGAAGGCAACCAACTTAGTTATTTTACTGTATATTTACCAGCCCAATATCTTCAGGGAAAGAAAATCCCAACTTCTCTACCCACCATTTATTGAGATAATATATATATCCATTAGGGATGCACCAAATCCACTATTTCAGATTCGGACGAACCCCCGAATCCTTTGCGAACGATTTGGGTGAATACCAAACTGAATCCTAATTAGCAGATGCAAATTAGCGGTCGGAAGGGGAAAAGATTATCTACTTCCTTGTTTTGTAAAAAAAATGCCATTCCCTCCCCGACCCAATTTTACTTATTCGGATTCAGTTCAGCTGGGCAGAAGAATTCGGTCTAATATGAATCCTGCTGAAAATGGCCGAATCCCGGATTTGGTGCATCCCTAATATCCATACAGGAACAATCATTTTCTACACTCAAGAGATGCCAGTGGATCATCTGGGAAGTTTTACAAAGGAAATTGCTCCAACCAAGTTTATTTTATGATCTCCTTAGAAATTAGCTCATTGTTCTTGTTGGTTTTTAAATGCTTACCCTCCACCCAGCTGATATTCATAGCTTTGGTCCTTCATTACCAGTGTCAGACTGGCCCATAAGGGTACCAGGGAAAACTCCCAGCGGACCCAGGTGTCAAAATAGATGGAAAAGTATATTACAGAACGTTAAAGGATAATTCAACCCTAAAAAATCCCTACCAAGA
>CM044438.1:16643444-16659598 GCA_024363595.1 Xenopus borealis
GGGGTGGAATCACTCCAACTTGCAGTAAAGAGTGACTGAATTTTATCAGAGCACAAGTTACATGACCGGGGGCAGTTGGGAAACTGACAATATGTCTAGCCCCTTGTCAGATTTCAAAATTTAAAAAAATCAGTTTGCTCTTTTGAGAAATGGATTTTAATGCAGAATTCTGTTGAGGCAGAACTATTAACTGATGCATTCTGTAAAATGCAGGACCACACCTTTTTTATATCATCTCATCTCATCTCATTTTATTTATATATAATATATATAATATGTATCCATCTCATTATATACATGATCGTATCCCTTTGAAAATCATGTCTTTGCTGCCATGTAATGTAAGTCAACAGAAAATATGCTGGGGGCTACTGGAGCCTGTTAATTCATTTTTTAAGAGGAGGGACATGAGGAGGTCCCATAACATGAGCTGCTGGCACTGTCAAAAGTGGTGAATTGGCAGTTTAAAACTGTGTATGGCCAGCTTTAGTTCTGCTTAATTCTAAAGGAAAATAAACTGACATTCTGCCCTTGAAAATTTGATTAATTAAACACCATATGGAATGACAATCAATTTCAAGGACAGTGGTTAAAACATTGTGATCTTCCTTGCAGATTAGGGACCCTTGGCAACTATATGAGGGACAAAATGTCCTTTTGGATATTGTTTACAAGCGAGGTGAGCAATCATTCCGCATGGCTAATATTATATCATTATTACTATTTAGTCAGTCATGGAGAAATATAAAGGATATCAGCGTGTTTAATGAGATAAAATGAAAAGAAATGAGAGTGGATTGAATACATTTAATGGAAAAGTTCCAGGCAATTGAGGAAATTGGAGTGAACATTTTGCTCTTCAATATCTACATCTCATGGGTTTCTAGACATGGTTGCCTGGTAGTTATTAATGCTTTCTAAATTAAAATATAAATTTGTTTGCACCGGAGTCTTTATGTGTATAAGCGAGCACAAGGTGACATCGCTGCTATATGACTTGTAATTGTACCTCCATGGCGGTAATGAAAGAAAATAATAAAAACCAAATCCAAATCAAACAAACCTTTCTCAACATTTACTATCTCACTGCCTTTTTACATTAATCATGTGAGCCTCCCGTCCTCGCTAGGTACTGTAATTACCAGTCACACATCAAGCTGGAACACTTAGTCAACTGTGCCGTCTTCATTTAATCAAAATGGGAAAGGCCAAGGGAAGAGGCAAAAAGGGGAAGCATATATATGTTTAATCAAAGCAAACCAGAATAAAAATGCAGGATTTTTAAGATTTGAGGCCACCAGATGTATGGTACAAAATGTGCAAGATGTTGGAGGTAAGATAAGCACCAAAACTTAAAAAAAATAAAAAAATGCCATAACAGTTACCCTGCCATAGTTTCATAAATATCTAAAGGTGGCCATACACGGGCAGATAAAAGCTGCCGACAGCTTATCGGCCCGTGTAGGGGGCCCTTCGACGGGCTTTCCCGATTGATACCTGGCCGAAAGTCGGCCAGACGTCGATCGGGCAGGATTAAAAATCCTGTCGGATCGCGGCCGCATCTGTTCGTTGATGTGGTCCCGCGATCCGACCGCCTGTACTGATCCAATAGTTGGGCCCTAGGGCCCACGATCGGATCAGCCCGATATCGCCCACCTCAAGGTGGGCATATCGGGGAGAGATCCGCTCGTTTGGCGACATCGCCAAACGAGTGGATCTCTACGTGTATGGCCACCTTAAGACTGCAGATCTTTTGCCAAACTGGCCCTTTCCAACTACCCACAAGGGGGCATAACCACAGTTATAGGACTTGTAGGGAGTGACTACATGGAGTGGTAGGAGTAATAGCCATAACTCATTGAAGCTGAATGCAACCATTACAGTAATATGTTTATATAATAATTCTAGGAAGCCAAGAGAACTGTAGGAAAAAGATGAATGATGAGCCAATATTCTGCTTATCCACATTTATTGTTCTTTGTCCTCTGCTTCGTTTCTCCAAAGCCCTAAACTGATTTTGTATCAAAAGCACCTTCACATTACATGCTATGTTTTCTGCCACATCTTCTTTACCCTTTCCTACATATTCTTCTGACCCTCATCTCTTCAACTTTGCATTCTTTCAGAATTAGAGTTGGACAGCCCCTGTAAAACATCTATCCCACTGCCAGGAATGAACCTCACTGCCAGGAATGAACCCCACTGCCAGGAATGAACCCCACTGCCAGGAGTGTACAGTTCAGGCAATGCTAAAATTACTAGAGCATAGATCCAGCACACTTGGAAGTGGGAGGAGGGGGGGGGTCACTTGGTATTATGTGATCACAGGAGGCAGAAAGGTCAGGTTCATGTGTAGCGGATATGCTGCCTCATTAATCATAAATGGAAAATCTACTATAATTGTGTGTATAGAATAGTAAAACCACAACAGTGATTAATATCCTAGATGCTAATGAAGCATAAATGATCTGGGATGTTTCCATGCAAATAATTTGTACGCTAAGACATATGTTAAAAGAAACGTTGTTTGAGGGTGGAAAGGACGTCAGGTTAACAACCCAGCTAAGGCTGGAACCATTTTTGTAAAAAATATTGGCCTCTAAATCTGTTTATATTCTCTCATTATTATTCCAAGCATTCTTTTTACTGGTTGGCCTGGACTGGCAATCAATGGATACTAGCACATGCCACTCAGACTGTAAGCTCTGTGTCTCTTACTACTTAGCACTTAAAGGAAAAGTAAATGTTTTTCTTTCTGTAAATTTGCTCTAAACAGCCCCCCAGATTAATGTACCTTAGTCCCTGCTGCAAGTCTGCTCTGGTTTCTGTGTTATCAGCAGCTTGTTTCCCCTTCTTCCTGGTGCAGAGTGAAGCCCAGCCCCTTAGTTTACTGAGTAGTCCATTTGCTGCTGTTCCACAATAGAGAGGAAGAGGGAGCCAGTGTTTCATTAGTAAGCTAGTTTCCCCAAGCAAAAGCTGCTACACACACTGCTCTCTGCTATGTCATAGTATGCAAATGATCTTCTGGACTAGTCCAAGACATAAGGTCAGCTCAGAAAGCTTAGGGGCAGGGCTTCACTCTGCACCAGGAAGAAGGTGAAACAAGCTGCTGATAACACAGAAACCAGAGCAGACTTGCAGCAGGGACTAAGGTACATTAATCTGGGGGGCTGTTTAGAGCAAATTTACAGAAAGAAAAAGAAAAACATTTACTTTTCCTTTAAGTGCTTTACTTGTTCTTTAAGCTTTTTGTCCTATGATTCTGTATGTATTTATTATGTGATTTCTCTCCCCTATATATATATATATATATATATATATATTGTACTTATATGCACTGTACATCATGCGGCTCCTTAACAGCGGTTTACAAATAAAGTTATACAATACAATGCCCGAGGGGCTGCTGTAAGATGTCATAGACCATTGCCCTTTATTGACCTATGGGGGGCTGTTTGGGTCTTTCTGTATTTAATAAAAATGCCAGGGTCTATTTAGAATCCCAGTCTGGGCCTGGTTGGTCTAGTAAAATATCTTCCATGTGGTAACCCTCAACCCAGGTGTCTCAAAAAAGAAAGCCTAGACCTGAGCAATCTGCTCCCGAGAATTATAGTTAATTCTAGAAGAAAGCAACAAAACAGCTAGTTTCAATGATGTCTCAACTCAAGCAATTGCAGCAATGCCATCGTCCAAAGATATCAGCCATATTGTCTTTTCTTCATGCTCCACCTAGTGGTCAAACGCACAAATCTGTTGATTGAAATGAATCCTAGATTCCTAAAAGTAACTTAATGGTATAAAGAAATAATCAAGGAAAAAAACTAAAATGATATATGAATATTTTGCATGAACTTTAGTTTGACATCTCTATGAAACGCTTTTCTCATTTTAACGCTGTGCCTGGGGAATTTAGTAATAAATAGCAACACTTGGCTAGAAAGCAGCAGTTTGATCAACTAACAAGACTCGGTGGAGTAATCTCCTAATCTTGCATCATCCTTTCATCATGTGCACCTCCCTCATCCTCTCCAGGGGATTGTAGCTACCAGCATGCGGGGCTTGTCATTATTGCTGCTGCACCTTCTTCATGTGTGACGCATACATTATAAATGACGAATTTGCTTAAATTTTTATATACAAAGTACAGCATTGCAAATTAAACCACGGTGATGGTTTTAATATCCAAGACATCCAAGATGATAATCTAGTGCATTTCCCTGCTAAATAACACAGCCAGTAATAATACATACATGTTCAGACCCACCTCACACTCCCCTTTATTGCAGTGCTGGCTTCCTTCCGGTTCTGCTTTTAAAGACGCTGTGCCTGCTCGCCCAACACCTTTTGTGACATCATCAGTGGGGTGGGTCTATTAAAGGAAGCCGTGGGCGGGCGCTGGTGGAAGGAGGTTGGGCTTCAGGTGGGTCAAGGAAAACCTGATCCGCGCATCACTAGCATACAGGCATTTCAAGAGCTACTCAACATTATTGGTGTAACTACAATTACTGGGCTCCACAGTTGTGTGTTTTATACACTGTAAAACTTTAAAGGAAAAGTAAATGTTTTTCTTTTTCTTTCTGTAAATTTGCTCTAAACAGCCCCCCAGATTAATGTACCCTAGTCCCTGCTGCAAGTCTGCTCTGGTTTCTGTGTTATCAGCAGCTTGTTTCCTCTTCTTCCTGGTGCAGAGTGAAGCCCAGCCCCTTAGTTTACTGAGCAGTCCATTTGCTGCTGTTCCACAATAGAGAGGAAGAGGGAGCCAGTGTGTGCATTAGTAAGCTAGTTTCCCCAAGCAAAAGGTGCTAAACACACTGGTCTCTGCTATGTCATAGTATGCAAATGATCTCCAGGACTAGTGACAGAGATAAGGTCAGCTCAGTAAGCTAGGGGGCTGGGCTTCACTCTGCACCAGGAAGAAGGGGAAACAAGCTGCTGATAACACAGAAACCAGAGCAGACTTGCAGCAGGGACTAAGGTACATTAATCTGGGGGGCTGTTTAGAGCAAATTTACAGATAGAAAAAAAAAAGGTTTACTTGTTCTTTAAAAATAAGTTTTTCATACACATATTGAAACTGCCTATTCTATTTCCTCTAATCTGTCTGTATTACTGACCCCCAAATCTCCTGGGTTTATTGCTGGACCATATTGGCACTAGCGGACCTGTTCCTAGGGGGCAGCCCTTGGATTCCTATAAGGTAAATAAAACGTTTGTGCAAAAAAAAAAAGAAAAAAATTCCCATGAAATTTGGAGATGGGGGCAGGGGGGCACAGGTGGAAGTGACGTTGGCGCATTACATTATGATGTCACTTCCGCTCACATCATTGCTCATGTTTACTAATAGGTGTGAAAAGGTCTTGTGGCCCAAATCAAAATACAACCCTGCAACCATGTCTAGTAGTATAACTAGGGACCCTCTGAACCCCTGGCATAGTATCCAGGTTGAGACGCAGTTTATATCATCCTGGTCTCAAAAAGCTTTTCATCACCAACAAGATTTTTATTCTACAAATAATTTTATACCCAACTAACGTATGTGTGACATCAATTCTAAGCTCCACTGGGGGTCTGATGGAAATTATATATATAATCTTTAAAGTACTAACCTAATAGTCCTTCACATGCTGGTTTACCTCCCACCTGTTTAGGGAAGCACATTCAGCATATCTTGATTAATCAAGACAAAAGTACCCTAACCTTTTAGATTGTCAGTTCGGTGATTGCCAGTGAGTAGGGCCTCTGTAACCCTTGTTTTTAAATTATTGTTATAAATATATGGCTCTATATAAATACTGTAAATGATTATGGTTTAGGCAATGTCTTTTTTCAACAAGCCCTGCTTATTTTGGGGTACATAATTTGTGACTCAGAACCACTGAGATCACTGTCCCTGCGTACTGCAATTTTCTTCTAATTTTATAAAGAGAAAAAAGTACTTCCTTTCTCATAGTCCATGAGGTGACAATATATATTCCAGAACGTATTGGTGTCAAGCAATCAGCAGTGATTAAATTGCCTTATGCTCCATAGCTCTTACAGTCCCTTAAAATCACCTCTTGTTAACAGTATATAGACATGTGCAAGCTTATTTATTGGATTAACTAACTAAACTAAACTCACATTCTCTTATACCACGAACGTCATGGAATTTATTTCCAATAAGATCAGTGCAACTCCCATTGACTTGTACAGCAACTTTTACTTAGCAAATGTTTGCATTTGTGGTCTATTGCCTAAAGGTGTCCATACATGGGCCGATAAAAGCTGCTGACAGACCAAGTCGGCAGCTTATTGGCCCAGGTATGGGGCCCTCCGACGGGCTTTACCAATCGATATCTGGCCAAAAGTCGGGCAGATGTCGATCGGGCAGGACTAAAAATCCTGCATCTGTTCGTTGATGCGGCCCCGCGATCTGACCGCCCATTTGGCCAACCTTAAAGGAATTGTTCAGTATAAAAGTAAAAACTGGGTAAATAGATAGGCTGTGCAAAATAAAACATGTTTTCAATATAGTTAGGCAAAAATGTAATGTATAAAGGCTGGAGTGACTGCAAGTCTAACCTAACAGAGAGAACACTACTTCTTGCTTTTCAGCTCTCTTTTGTTTACACTGACTGGTTACCCTGGTGACCAGGCAGTAACCAATCAGTGAATTGAGGGAGGGCCACATGGGTCATAACTGTTGCTTTTGAATCTGAGCTGAATGCTGAGGATCAATTGCAAACTCACTGAACAGTTATGTCCCATGTGGCCCCCCCTCAAGTCGCTGACTTACTCAGATTTAGAGAGCTGAAAAGCAGGATGTTGTGTTGTATTCTGTTATATGAGACATCCACTCACTCCAGCTTTTATACATTACATTTTTGGCTAACTAACTATATTAGAAACATTTTTTATTATGCACAGCCTATCTATTTACCCAGTTTTTATTTTTACCCTGAACTGTTCCTTTAAGTTGGAAAATGTTGTTATAATTTATTGTCCATTAATGTTGTGAATACTCATGATAAAATTAAAACCACTCCCATTGCTTATAAGATCATTTTGGCCAACTTTGTGTTCCATGACCTGTTTAAAAGTGCTCAGACTTTGGCCTTGTGCTTTTATATATTCATTGGACTCTGTGTCTTATAATATCCTTATGTTTTACAATAAGGGGGTACTTTTCACTATATGATTATCATCCACCCTCTGGACTTTTTGCTGTTTGTGTTCTAAAACTAATGTTTTATCTCTCCCATTATACAATTTTTGGCGTTTTTAACATCTCCAGGTAGCAAAAATTGGTGACAATCAAATACACCAAAAGAAAAATTCCCCAACCTGCCCACCACATGTACATCACTACCAACCCCCCCCAATTCAACCCCCTCAGCTCGCCACCAGGGGAGTGCAATAACTGCACCACCCCATTTTAAATCAGTCAGCCTGCTAACACAATTACACACAGGCCAAAACTAGAGGAATTCAGACAGAAGAGTACGTGCCCAGCACTCCCACCACCACCACTGCACCGTAGGCACATGCATTGTATGTCTAACCCTTGTTCTAGCCCTGGCACTGTCTATTTTGCATTATTAAGTCATTTCTGTTGCTGTTCTTGAGTAAACCTTGCAAGACCGCTTACGAATTTGAAGATGTAATATTAAGAGATAATAAACACGTGGTCCAGAAAATCCACAATGAAAGAAGTGCTCACAAGTCATGATCAATTAACATAATCAGTGTATTATCATTACATTGCATAGTGCTCTGATTTCTACACCACCAGTGAATAAATATGTATCACTATTCTACTATATACATACAGTATATATATATATATATAATATTTTGATATATTTAGGTAGTCCAAGTTTTAACACTCTAACCATGCTTATTTCCTGGGTGCGCAGTCAATCTGTATTATAGATGTATTGCTAAGGACCAGACCTCCGGTTTCCTCAAATAAAGTGTTTTATTTCAGCATGCTGTATCTAACATTTCGGTCCCCATCTGGACCTTTATCCTTGGAGTGCTGGTCCTTACCAATATGTATATATATCCAGTGTATGCACTCTTACTAGATTTTTTAACAAATTCGGCTGCTTTGGTCAATAATGTTCATGAATAAATGTGTTATTTTATTCTTAGATGCATTTTTCCAATGTTTTGGGCCACATTATTCAAGTCCTGGGAGTGTGTAATCCCCAATCCTTATAGAGTGTAGAGACAGTTTTACACCTAATGGGAATGTCATACGTGTAAGATGCTTATCAGTGCCGAGATTCCCAGAGGAATTGGCTAACGCTGCATTTTCTTATCAGGGTAAAGATACAGAGAGAAATGCTTGATTATTTCTGTACATCTATCACCTGTGCTTGTATTCACTCTATACACTGTACTATACATGTTTTTATTAATGGCGCTTTATCCTAGTCTATTTCACAAGTCTTTGTTTAATCCCCCACCCCCCACGCACACATACACACAAAACACACACAATTGCTTTTGGCACCTATTCCTTTTCAATATAGGGTTCAGATTTGGGTTCTCTTAATTTATTGAAATGCAGACATTATACCTTGGTTAATTAATGATAATTACTTATCTACCTACTCTAATGCTAATGATCTGCAAATATACCTCTTGGCTTGTTATCTTCAGGAGTCATCTCGTATATCGCCAAGTTCCTACTGCAGAGCCCTCAATAATGTTCTGTCGGTATGTAGAATAAGTCGTCTCTGAATCGTGAATTATATTCACTTATTCCTTTTGTGGCAATAAGAGCAGAATTACCTTAATATTCACAACACCCCCATCCTCCAAAGACCTGCAGTATTGGTGTCCTCCTCTTCTTTTGGCCTCTCTGTGCTTCAGACCTTCACATGTGTATTATAAAAAGCTTTGGCTTCGCTACTAATATTATAAAGCAAACCTCATCTGCCTCAAACATGGCAGATACGTTTTAGCGCTGTCTTACTAATATTTTACTGTTCTAATTCTGTTATATTAGTCTCAGTATTGTGTTTATGCTTACAGAGCAATATGCAGGGCCAACGTAAGAATGTGTTCCCTAACTTAGTCTAATTATATTTGTATTTAAATTTGTTTCATGATAGGTCCCTTTTGGAAACCTGTATCTTGCCTAAAGTCCCAGAGCTGACTCAGCAATAGAATTCACCTTTAAATTAACTTGCACTGTGATGTAGACCGTAATAGTTCAGGACAATTTTACATTTCATCTTGATTTTTTTATTTTTGCTTATTTTATTTTGTTTATTGTCTTTTTCTTCAGCTGCTCTCCAGTTTGGAATTTCTACTAATTTAACTTAAAGGGAAACTGTCATGGGAAAACATTTTTTTTTTTTTTTTTTTTAAATCCATCAGTTACTCCAGTAGACTTCTGCACTGAAATCAATTTCTCAAAAGAGCAAACAGAATTTTTTATATTCAGTTTTGAAATCTGACATGGGGCTAGCCATTTTGTCAATTTCCCTGCTGCCCCGGTCATGTGACTTGTGCCAGCACTTTAGGAGGGAACTGCTTTCTGGCAGGCTGTTTTTCCTTCTCAATGTAACTGAATAGTACACAGTGGGAAATGGGTTTTTACTATTGAGTGCTGTTCTTAGATCTACCAGGCAGCTGTTGTCGTGTTAGGGAGCTGTTATGTGGTTACCTTCCCATTGTTCTTTGGTGGGGAAAGGGAGGGGGTGATATCACTCCAACTTGCAGTACAGCAGTAAAGAGTGATTGAAGTTTATCAGAGCACAAGTCACGTGACTTGGGGAAGCTGGGAAATTGACAAAATGTCTAGCCCCATGTCAGATTTAAAAATGAAATATAAAAAAATCTGTTTGTTCTTTTGAGAAATGGATTTCAGTGCAGAATTCTGCTGGAGCAGCACTATTTACTGATGCATTTTGGAAAAAAAAAAAAAGCCAAGTCCCACCGAGACTGATTCAGTTACAATCAGTAGGAGAAATAACAACCTGCCTAAAGTGCAGGCACAAGTCTCATGACTGGGGGCAGCTGGGAAACTGACAATATGTCTAGCCCCATGTCAGATTTCAAAATTGAATATAAAAAAATCTGTTTGCTCTTTTATAAATTGCGTTTTGAAAAAAGCATGTTTTCCCATGACAGTATCCCTTTAACTTTAAGGGGAACTACACCTTTAAAGATACTTGAGGGCTTCTTTACATGGCTGCAACATTTCTTAAGTTTAGTGACTCGTGGCAGATATTTTCATTTTCTATTAATTTTATAACTTCTTTTTGATGGACATAAAAAAACTGGGGGCTTTGAGTTGGGTTTTCCAGGGGACCCTATTGACCTCTCGCCAATAATGGCCATTTGTAAATGTTCCTTTGCAAGTAGCAAAACAGATCAACCTTGTCTCTTTCAGCATCTGTAATATTCTGTACATCCCTCCATAACTTCCTTACACTTCATATCATGCCAACCTACATTGCTTCTTGAGAACCCACTGGGTTTTTACCCGGTACCCAGCTGGCCCAGTCCGACTAGTTTTTATTGAACAATACTCATACCAAATACTGAACAATGCTAACCATACTATATAGTAAACAATACAAACCGTACTAAAGACTGAACGACTGCTTTCTCTGAGCACAAGACAATGACTGCATTTTTCTTTTGTTCTTGATATATTTCATAAAAGTAACTTTTGTAAATGCACCTATAACAGCAGTCTGCGCTACTCTGTGGCATTACTCTCTATTTCTGACCTTTAATATTCATCTTCCATCCACATTTCCATTCTCAATAAGATTATGTTCACAACACCTTCATTATTGTGTCATGTATCATTTCTGTGTGTGATATTATATCTTTCTAGCAATAGTGGTATGCATTATATGGTTAACAAGTCCTTGTTCCATTCCCTATTCAATGCTTTTTCTTTTATAACTATTTCCCTGTCCCTGGCTCATTCCCATAGTCTTTTTGATTCCGACTCTGCTACAACACCAGTCTCTGACCTATCTGATTGATTTGGTACAGAATGCACTGTAAAGGTGGCCATACACAGGGAGATCCGCTCATTTGGCGATATCGGCAAATGAGCAAATTTCTCCCCGATATGCCCACATTGAGGTGGGCGATATCGGGCTGATCCGACCATGGGCCCTAGGGCCCAACGATTGAATCGTAATGCACCCCATATGGGTATACATGCACAGATGCGACCGGAATCTGACTGGATTTTTTTAGCTGCCCAACCGAGGGCCAGATATCGGTCGTGGTAGCTCGTGGGATGACCCCACACTCGGGCCAATAAGCTGCCGACTCGGTCTGTCTGCAGCTTTTATCGCCCTGTGTATGGGGGGGCCTTTACTCTTCATAGAGTCCCATAGAACTGTGTATATCTACGATCTAAAGTCACTTCATATATCAAAGGAAACAGAGGTCAGGTCCTTAAAACACAGCACATACCTTTAAAAAACTGCTGGCAACATTGGTCTCTTTCCACCCGCCTCCTTTGGTGCAATTTTCAATTTTTATTTCTGTAGCATTTGTAAATCCATGTCAGGGTAGTAAAGTCAAGGAGTAAATGTATCCGCTCTGTGTTTCTGTGCACCTGGTACGGCTTATTCTACCATCCAGCTCAGCAGACTTAAAATTTCCTTCTGTTTTGTTTATTTTCCCTTTCTTTTCAGTAAGAAAATAATTATTTTATCTCACCCCCTCCTTCTCCTCCTCTTTATAGCAGGGAGCAATCCTCCTTCATGGCAGCACACAGACGGCGGAGGGGGCATGTATGGAATGGGTGCAATGTTGCGTGACAGAAAGAGGTGATCCTGGGATTTTTTAATCAATATATATTCATGGGTTATGGTTGTTGGGAAGAACTCTCTCCTTGAGGAGGAAGGGGTAATATATGCCACACTATCCAGTGTTTAACTTGCTTTAGCTCCAGTGAGGTCAATGAGACAGTAGCAGCTTGTATAGCGTCATCTCTGGAACTGTAGGTAGAAGGTGATCTCTGGAAGAACGAGTGGGGAAGACTTCTGGAATCAGTTGATGCTTTATGCTATAATCCCATCTCAAATAATGCAGTGCTGCTTTTATATGTGATTATGTAGTGGTTCTATTGTGGAATTGGTCTCACCTGTGGCATAAAGCAGAAACAAATTCTTAGGCAACATTGGTGCTCTCTATACAATAAGGACAGACATGGCTGAACTATTGTGTTGTGAAATGCATTATTTCTTGTTTACTTTAATGCATGCACATTTGACAGATTAAGGGTGGCCAGAAATAAGACAATTTTTAGGTTATCTGACCAACCCACAGGCCAAACATTCATGCACAGTTACATCCCATGTTGATATCCAGATTGATTAGGACAGGGGTGTCCAAACTTTTGACTTTGAGGGCCACATTGGAAGAAGAAAAATTGTCTGGGGACCACACATGCAATACACAAACACTTTTGATTTGCAAAAGTAAATATAATACACAATAAAAACTTCAATACAATTTACATAACCAGATGGAGATATACACTGGAATAAGGGACACCTGGATATTAAATAGACGTATTATTATATTATTATTACTAACTGGGAAATGGGCAGAGTCCACCTCCTCCTATATCCTTTGTGACAACGTTTCCTTGGGAACCGAGCATTTCAAGCTGGGCCGCATTCATATCCATCCTGGGCCGCATTTGGCCCTCGGGCCGCAGTTTGGACACCCCTGGATTAGGACAATGGGCCAAACAAGTTCATCTGAATAAAAACATGATGGGTGTGCAGTGGCATAACTACAGAGGAAGCAGACCATGCGGTTATGGGGGGCCCGGAGCACTGGGTTTCTTAATAGCTTGAAAATTCCCACTTTCCCAGCCACGTCTGAGGGCCATGTTAGCAGGTAGGGCAGGGATCCCAACCAGTGACTAGTGAGCAACATGCTTTCTGATCCCTTGGATGTTGCTCCCAGTAACCTCCAAGCAGGTGCTTCTTTTTGAATTTGAAGTTTTCATTGCCTATAAAACATGTGCACTGCTAAACAGAGCATCCCGTTGGCTTTAAATCCACATAGGAGTTACCAATACCCAACCACAACCCTGATTTGTAAGCCTTAGGAAATTGGTGCATGCTTATGTTGCTCTCTAACGTTATTTTCCACTTGAATGTGGTGGTGTTTTGTGCAGCTATTTTTGTTGGTTTGGTTATGTGGCCCCTGTTACTTCCTGATTGGGTGTTGCCCCTGACACACAATAAAAGGCATAACCAGACCATCCTCTGGCTATATAGATTTGATAGAGAAACAGGCAATTCTGTGCCTCCTAAAGGGCCCCATTCACATCTTCATTGTTATGAAATTTACCCCTGAAATCAACCCTATTTCTAAACAAGATCAGTCTTTAAACGCCGACATTGACCAACACCATTGCTTCCTAATTCCCTTTCATGCACTGCACTGGTAATATTCAATTCGGGCCACTATTCCCAGTGGAGAAATCATTTCAGTAAAACATTGCATCTGCTAAGTTGAATGTGTAGTTGAAGTGATGGATGATCACATTGGAGGTCATTTAACTCTGGGCAAATGTGCAACTGAGCAGTAAGCCATAGCAACCAATCAGCAACTAGCTTTTTTTTTAAGTAGGACAAGAAAAGCAAACATTGCCATTAGTTACTGCCCAGGTGCAAATTTTCTTAGGATGAATGAGCCCCATTGTATCATCATAACAGACCGTAGGCGCCTGTAGGAGGTGCTTGTAACGTGCTCTCCTGTGACTTATGGGTTTTGAACGATGACTTCTTTCCCTTGGATGATGCAGCAGAGGCTCTTGGGCTCTGAAATGCCCCAAGTTCAATCATATATTGAAGGCAGGTGTAGCAGAGCAAGTATTTATATCTCTTCAGTTTTATGTTAAACCATTCTGGGGCATACGATTTGTTATATTGATGAGGTTCTGCTGGGCCATGCACACGTCTGTGATGCAAAGTATCCAAACTCCTTGTATATGTAACTCCACATACACCTATTTACTCCATGGCAGCTAGGAAAGGGCAGTTGAAACCTGCGTAGTTTATGGATTACATTTTCTTCCTTAAATGAGCACCACATTGTTTGCCACTAGTGTAAATTCATATTAAAGAATCCATTCCGGTCGTATTAAATACCTGCTGAGACTGCTTCTTTTTCTATCATCATACTATAATATCATATAAATGATCTCCCGACTCACGTTACATGGTATTTTCTCTAAACTATTATGACACACTGCAGCACTGCATTCTAATAGAGATACACACACATATATTTCTCCACTTCTAATGTGTAAGTACCAGGGAGCAGTGGCTTCTCCTCATTTTGTAAATCACATTGTGGAGCATTTATAAAGGTTGCGCTCCTTCAGCTCATTGTACTGAAATCACACACTGACCATGGTTTGTTATCCCTTCATTTTAGCACTCACACCCCCATGCAGAATGCTCTATGCAATTAATAATAATTGATAAGTAAACCTGAAAAATAGGTGAATAATATGTGAGAAAGAAAGAGGCTGCTCTGATGTTCTTCTTCTTAGGAAAGATTTGAGAAAGGTTTCTAGTTGTTTTCCTAAGCAGAAGAACATCAGCACAGCCTTTTTCTCCTGAGAACTTCCTTGACTACTTCGTGGTCAGAAAATAACCTGCAGGTGGCGCTGTTGTAACAAAATGCATTCATATCAACACTACATGTATCCCTTAATATCTTGGAATTTAAAAAGAATAAAAAATTAAAGTACATTGCAAAAGTGCTTAGCCTTGCACCCTCAACAATTTTCATTCACTTATTTTTAAGTTTTACTAGGTTTCCTTATCCTTTAACATTCAAATGCAAACAGAGCAGCAGCAGGGCTGAGTGCAAACTGGGGCACTTACTGAAATAGATTCAAAGGCACTGGTGTTATTGGGTGCATTTCTAAACAATATGGTGGGCATGGGTATGATTTTTGGGTAGATTAGACTGCACATCTATAGCACATGATAGAAAGTGCACAAAGAGTAAGGACAAAGAGGTACAGATAGACACCAGATCTAGTATTCAAGACAAGGGCATGGTGTAAGCACAGGGGGATTTTTTGCGCGGTGCACTTGCATAGTTAATTTGGGTGAAAAAAAGAAAAAATTTCAATTCCAGTTCAGTGCTGCCCAAATGACTCCCAGTTTGCTTGTGATTAGTGGGTGTGTATAAAAGGTCAATGACTTTCTGGACTCCTGACAGACCCTGGCGTCTTTCATCCAGTGCTGCACTGATGTTTTTTGGATTCTAAGTGGGGAAAGCAAAAGAATTGTCAAAGGATCTGTGGGAAAAGGTAGTTGAACTCTATAAAACAGGAAAGGGATATAAGAAAATATCAAAGGAATTGAGAATGCCAATCAGCAGTGCTCAAACTCTAATTAAGAAGTGGAAAATTAGGGGTTCTGTTGAAACCAAACCAAATAAAAGTAAAAATTCAGCTACAACTGCCCAAAAATAGTTTGGGATGCAATGAAAAACCCACAAATACAAAATAAACTGGAGGAAAATTTGCATTCATCAGCCTAGAAACTGTGCATGGGACGTACTTGGACATTCCAACATGACAATGATCCAAAACACAAGGCCAAGTCGACCGGTCATTGGCTTCAGCAAAATAAAGTGAAGGTTCTGGAGTGGCCATCTCAGTCTCCTGACCTCATTGAGCCACTCTGGGGAGACCTCAAAGGTGCAGTTCATACAAGACAGCCCAAGAATTTACTGGAACTGGAGGCTTTTTGCCAGGAAGAATGGGCAGCTTTACCTTTGTCTGAGAAGATAAAGAGCCTCATCCACAACCACCACAAAAGACTTGTCATTGATCTTAAAGGGGGCAATACACAGTATTAAGAACTGGGGTATGTAAACTTCTGATCAGAGTCATTTGGGTAGTTTTTGTAGTGTTTATGATTTAAAAAGAGTAAACACAGTTTTTTGACAATAAATGGCTTCAGCCAACCACTAACCATGAGTGATAGAAAAGTTTTTGTGTTATCATTCATATTCTCTGAAAAATGGTTAAGAAATCATAAATTCTGCCTGGGTATGTAAACTTATGAGCTCAACTGTATATATTACACACACACATACAGTGGTGTGAAAAACTATTTGCCCCCTTCCTGATTTCTTATTCT
>CM044438.1:16661889-16694399 GCA_024363595.1 Xenopus borealis
TGGAGTTTTATTTTCTCCCTTAATAACGTAAACCTTCATTTAAAAACTGCATTTTGTGTTAAATTATCTTATCTTTGACTAATAGTTAACGGTTTTTAATGAGCAGAAACATTTAAGTGTGACAAACATGCAAAAGAATAAGAAATCAGGAAGGGGGCAAATAGTTTTTCACACCACTGTACATGCCCACAGACCTATTTATACTCGCCTATATAAAACTATATATACACATTCCTATAGAAACCTATTGTTCCTAAAGAATAAGCACACATAATGGCAATTTAATGCTATAGGGACAATGCTTTGGTGCCTCTTAATGAGCTCCAGTGAGGTCTTGCGACTCCCACAATGTCCTGCATATACTCTATATTATTCCTGCAGTTGCTGCTTCTTCCTAATGTGCATACATCACTCAAGCATTTTTTTTCTCTTTAGACAAATAGAGACCCAACAAGAAACTACACAGGCTCCTATCACACTCATCCTCTGGAGTATTTATCATTCCTCTACTTCTAATACAGGAACACATTAATTTCTTCATAAAATGACAATAGAAGCAATACATCTCCCTTTCTCCGAACAGAGAACCTGGCACAAAATTCTCTTGCATCCTGGTGCTATAGCATTCCAAGCTCTCTTTATGCTTGCTTCCTTACTTTTACACATTAGATTGTTAGCTCGTGAGCAATGCACTTGTTTGTAATATGTATTATATAATAATCTTGTTAAGTCTTCATGTAGCCACACTAACTATAAATTGCCATGTGTATATTGTGACTTTACTTTTAGGTAAGTAGGCCCCCGTTCCTTTTGCACATTTACATTCTGCACACGTAATTTGTCATGAATGAAAAAACAGGGTAGATATAACAGAGCCCGAAGGCATATGCACAATCCAAAAGCAGGCCGAGGAAAAGGAGGGAGAAGTGAGAACAGACCATGCTGTCTGAACCCAAGTAACGTCTTGGGCTAATTAAACGTTGCCGCAATAACGAGTACAATTGGGAAGAATAACAAGAGAAGCTCATTTTGGTACTTGTTAAGATTTGCAGCTTTGTTAATGAGGTGAAAAATGAGATAAGCAGACATCAGCTAGTACTAGAAGGTAAACATTTCCAATCCCAGATTTACAAACTAGCCAGCCCTAGGCCAGTTTTTCTCCTCGCCCCTCAGTCCTCCTCTGCTGACCCCACCCCTTCCGGCTTCGCCACTCCCTTTCCGGTCCCGCCCCCTCCCCTGCCAGGCACTGTTGAGTTGCCACTTTTTCTTGAAAAAATACCGGCCTTCCTATATATTTAACTTTTTTTCCTATTAACAACATTGGGATCAATCATCAAAAATACCGGCCAGACCGGTAAAATGCCGGCGAGGTGGCAACCCTATCTGTACCCAAGGCATGGGCTCGCCTGCCCTTGGCCATGTGAAATGTTGCAAATGCATTTAGAAATAGTATAGGACAGTGCTGTCCAACTTCTGTTTTACAGAGAGCTGAAAATTTTCTGGCCTATATAGTGGAGGACCACTCCCTGTTTTTAACCACATCCACTTTAAACCACACCCATTTTACCACAGGACCATGTCAACATTAATTGTGGTAGCACACCAAAAAAACAAATGGTTGGTGCTCACTGCAGGGATATCACTCATATGTGAAAAAAGTTGTCAAGACATACCCTTAAATCCATATGCCTCCTCTTCCATGTGGATAACACAGCACTCCCAGCACAAATAACAGGCAGAGCAGGACACACAGGCAGATTATGTCACACACATTCAGAGCAGGGCACACACAGGCAGAGTATTTCACACACAGGCAGGGTATTTCCCACACAGTCATGGTATTTCACACACAGGCAGGGTATTTCACACACAGGCAGGGTATTTCACACACAGGCAGGGTATTTCACACACAGGCAGAGTATTTCACACACAGGCAGAGTATTTCACACACAGGCAGAGTATTTCACACACAGGCAGAGCAGGGCACACACCTGCAGAGCAGGGCACAGATAGGCAGAGCAGGGCACACACAGGGAGCATAGGGAAGGCAGAGCAGGAGACAGGGAAACCCATCAGGTCCATTCTTAAGATTTACTACCGCGACACAGCGCTGGTGCCCCAAAAGCATTTTGTATTAAGTGTGAACATGTAAACAATGTGGGCAGTTTCAGTCTGGGTCTCAGGTGTGAACAATGCACGGCTTTAAGAGGTGAACAATAGAGGTGTCACAGGTGTACAGAGCTATGCCTGCATCTTTCTGTGAAATCTAGTGAAAAAAACACAGTATTCAAAACCCAATTTGTAATGCCAAATGAATAGGGGTTGTTAGACGGGTAAGAGGTAAATTTTATGGGTGGATACAAGCAGTGCATATAAAATACTAGCCGTCGCTGATGAGTTGGGTTCCAAGGGCTGGTAAGAAAAGAGTTCCAGAACAAACTTTGCATCAGTGCCCTATCCCTATACGTGTCTGTATGTGCATAGCACAGAGTGAGACTTTTTATGGACTTCTGTACTTTCAGGAGGCTCGGTTGTAGCTCTAGTTTTTTTCTGCCCAAGTAAGTTTGTATCTCATGACTACAGTTCATAACAAAATTAAGTTCTGTTTATAAACCAGGCTACTTATAGGAATTATGTCACACTGAGGGGGTTATTTATTAAAGTCCGAATCCAAAAAATGAAAAATCTTTTTTTTTTACACTATAAAATCCGAAATTTTTAGTGGAAAAAATCCCAATTTTTTCCAGATTTATTATATCCTGAGGATGGAAAAATTAAGAATACCAAAAAAAAAAAGATTTTGTCAAGATTTATTATACCCCAAGGATACAAAAAGTCAGGATCTGAAAATCTGCCATCTCAGACCTCCCGAGGTTGTATATAAGTTATTTGTGGTGCACTCTGGAATTAGCCTGAAAATCTGACTATTTCGGCCTTTTTAGGCAAAAACCCCAAAAATTTAGACCGGGAAAAAAATCTGAAAAAAACATATTCGGATAAATAAGGTCCAATTGTGGATTCTAGTTTGGTCTGACTTTTTTTTATTTTAAATATCTGGATTTTGATAAATGAGACCCTAAAATCAGAAAACATTTTTAAAATGGGAAGTTGGAGCAAATATGAGACATTAGAAAAAATTTGTAGAATGTTTTTAAAATGTAGATTACTAGGGTACTTGCCTAACTTATCCAAGCATGCCTATCCCTCATAGAGAACACAAAGGTGGCAAAAATCTCTTTAGTTCCTTTGATTTTTCTAGAGCCTATTATTTTGAAGTCTATGACTTTAATGTGTTACCAGCAAGGGGATGATCATCCCTGGAATTCATGGCATGACTTTCCCAGGTAAAGCATGCAATATCAGTGATGAGTATCACAGTGATGAGCAGGTTTAAGGTGAGACTGTCCACTGAAAATAGTCCTACAGGTGACCACAGAGATTTAGTTATTAGAAGCAGGTATGCATAGTGATCTAGATGTATGTAGAGCTTCAGAGGAAGGTTTAGATGGGCAGGTACATAAGCATATTCACATGTAAACGCAAAACTAATAAGCTTCCCGATAGGAGACTGTTTTATGGAAAGGGGCCGTGAGATGAAGAGAGAAATACAGAGAAGGATCTATCTCACCAATGCTGCCTTCGTTATACATCGCAGTGCAGAATTTCTTGTAGACAGAACATTTTCATTCTCGGCAGATAAATAGACCTTTCTTGCTTGGTCCAGCCAGCTCTCCACATCAATCCCCCCTTCATTTTTAGACCCCCAGCGGAAATAGTGACTGCAGTCGGTAGCTTGACCCCCTCAGGGTAACCTCTCGAAGGAGTGAATAAAGATTGTATTGAATATCTGGGCACGCATGTAAGATGCTACTGTGTGAAAGCATGGAGATAGGGAGGAGGAGAGAGGCAGAGAAGAGGAGGTGGAGAGCAACAGAGGGAGGGTGAAGGAGAGAGCAGAAGGGAGATAGAGGGACAGAGAGCTGGTGGAGAGAAATTGTGCTTTATTGCTTGTGAAAGAGAGAGATTGGGAATATGAAAAGCAAACAAGAATAATGTTATGTTCATGGTTTGTACAGGGCTTGAGCAGGGGAAGAAGAAAAGGGCAGCAGGTTTTGGGCATAAAAAGGCAACTAAATCTTAAATACAAAAGGACAGGTAAAACAAATATTCAAGAGCAAATCACTGATAGAGAGATGACTCCTGTGTCAAAGGGACTCTATTTTTTTTTAAATAAACTTAAACCAACAAACATTACATGATGTAGCTTTGTGTATAAATGTGAAGCTCTCCAGCCCACTCAGTATTGTGTTGTGAGGTTACCTGGTCATAATCTCCTTATTACTAACAGGAGCTTACAAAATGCTCGGTTTACAGCAACTATCCCAAAATAAAATCAAATTCAACCAGACAACAAAAAAAACTTGCAACAAATTACATTTACCCACAATATAATATTCTCTTATAGAAAACATGACAAATTTCTTAGCAAATAATCCCTGGCTACTTGATGGCCAGGCTACATAGGGAACATTTGATATTTGATATTGATGGCCAGGCTACATAGGGAACATTTGATATTTGATATTGATGGCCAGGCTACATAGGGAACATTTGATATTTCTATATAATATAGAGCTGGGAGGCTAAGGTTTCGTTACTGGGTTCAGTTAAAACCCATCCCACTTTAGAAATGTTACCTTAGGTATATCGGATTGAGATTGTTGCTTCTGTTCCACCTAAGAATTATTACCTCTGTATGTCCATAGGCTGCAATGCAGATGACCACCTGCAAATTCTAAGCTCCAGACATTTGCAATTAATTGTAAGGAATGCCAGTCATTTTAAGGAATGCAACCTGTTGCTGGAAGTTAATGCTAGCCATTTAAAGGAGAAGGAAATCTACAGAGGCATTTCATTGCCAATAGATTACAGCATTCTAGCTTGCACTATTGCATCTATTTATTCTGTAGAATGCTTTACCACACTTGAGTAAAAAGCTCTAAAAACTCTGTTTGTTTAGGAAAGCAGCCATATTAGCTTTGTGTGACATCACTTCCTGCCTGAGTCTCTCCATGCTCACTTATAGCTCTTGGATCAGATTACAACAGAGAAGGGGTGGTGAGAGTAGCAAACTGAGCATGCTCACGCCTGGGGCAAGGAGGTTTAAGCTGAAGGCAGGAAGTCTGATACAGAAGCCCATGAGTACACAATAGAAGGAAGAAATGCAGGACTCGGAGCAGCATTACTTTGAGGGTTTAATGGTGTATTTATATAGACCTTTCTGATAAGCCTTACTTAGTTTTAACCTTTCCTTCCCCTTTAAAAGAGTCCACCAGCATTACTTTGAGGGTTTAATGGTGTATTTATATAGACCTTTCTGATAAGCCTTACTTAGTTTTAACCTTTCCTTCCCCTTTAAAAGAGTCCACCATTTCTTTATTTGTGATGAGATGCCTTAGTGCTTATACGTTGTATTGATTAATGATGAGGATCTGAATCCTAACAGTATGTCTGTTCATGCAGAAATATAGCAGAGGGCAATGGCGACTTGCACTGTTACTGAAAAGTCGTCTGGATAAGTGCTGCGCATTCATGACATTTTGCACCGGTTGACTGTAAGTGAAGATATATCATTAATCGTGCCCACTCCGAGGACAGTATAGCAGAAGGGAAGTATGTGAATCTTTCCCTGCAGTTATCTCCTGTCACTTCCACTGAGCAGACGGCATTAACATCAATGTTTTTAATTATGCTTAACGATCCTAAAACATCAAATATTTAGACTTGAACTCTGCTTCTCTCCTGGCTAAATAAACCCTCCCCGTCCTGTACTCATCACATGGAAACCAGCCCAGATCCCAGCACAAAATCTCTTTATGTACTTGGTCAAATCTGCTACTGACTTAACTGGCAGGAGATGGATTAAGGTAGACTGTGCAGAACTCAGAGGGGTTAAGTGGTTGCCTACAGGACTCTGATAAGAAAAGATGTTCTACTGGTTTGGGGAAAAGAAATGGTTTATATGACAATGGGTGCCAGGTGTCTGCTTCATGTAGGGCCCCTGTCTTGAATTCTGTTTGGGCCCCATCTCCTGTACTAAAAAGTACATTCATTTTCTTCAGGGCCCCAAAAGAACCCCCACCCACTGTTCCTCTGCTCAAGATTTTGAGGTTTAACTTCAAGGGGTAGTTCACCTTCTGAGCACCCTTTTTCCGTTCAGTTGGTTTTAGATTGTGCACTTGGTTTAAAGACTTTTTTCAGTTGCTTTCCATGTTTACCATTTTTCCAAAATTGGAGTTTAAAGGAGTGGTTCGCCTATAGGTTAAGTTTTAATATGTTATAGAATGGCCAATACTAATTGGTCGTCTTTAATTTTTTATGCTTTTTTATGGTTTTTATATACAAGATTCCCTTGATACACAATGGGGGAAATTCACTAAAGCGCGAAGCATCTAACGCTAGTGCTAATTTGCCAGCGTGACATCAATTCGTCAGACCTGGCGAAGTCCAATACAATAGATAGTACCTCTAATACTTCCTTTAATAGAAAATGGATCCCTGAACCCCTAATCCAAAAACTTCTGTATCTCTTAACACTTAGATGTGAGGCAGCCTGTAATAATCCAGTGAAATGTTCATCCAAGTTCCCAGATTTCCACCCTCCCTGTGTTTTGTATATGCAGAGACAAATATTTCCATAATTCTGGTACAGGTATGGGATCTGTTAACCATAATGCTCAGGACCTGGGGTTTTCCGAATAAGGGATCTTTCCATAATTTCCATAAGTCTATTAGAAAATAATGTAAGCGTTAAATAAACGGAATAGGCTGGTTTTTCCTTTCAGTGAGGATTCATTTTATACTGGCTTGGATCAATTACAAGGTACTGTTTTATTATTACAGAGAAAAAGGAAATCATTTAGAAAAAATTGGATTCTTTGATTAGAATGGAGTCTATGGGAAACAGGGATTGGAGGTTTCTGGATCCCATACCTATATCCTGTAGCTAGGGTTGCCACCTGGCCGCTAGAAATGTTGGTTGATCCCAACGTTATTAATAGGGAAAAAAGATAAATATAGGGATGCACTGAATCTAGATTGGCTGGGATCAATCCCAGCTTTTATTTTCTTTTTTTTAAAGGATTTCGAACCAAACAAACCTAATCTGAACCCTTACTTGTGACTTTAACCTGGGTCAGACTGGACTGGCGGGACACATGGAAAAATCCTGGTGGGCCCTGCCAGTCAGGACCTGATCTCCATGAGCACCTGAGACTGTGCGCTACTCCCTGAAACCTGCCTCAATTTCAGGTGCATGAAAAGATAAGAAGGAGGGGACTGGCAACTGCTTTTTTTTTTAAATTGCTTTTTTTAATTAAATATGAAAATTAGGGTTTGCATTCTGTTTAGTATTCGGCTGAATCTTTTGTGGAGGATTCACTATTTGCGGCTTCCCTAATGTATTATTTTAACAGCAATATATCATATGGGTCTGACAGCACCCGCTTTGTATGTGCCATTAATATGATTGACTGTATGGGTTGCTTATAGGTACAAGGTTACCTGAATGATTCCTGTCAGGAGGTGGCCACATATGATATATGTAAAATAGATGAGAGATAGCGAAGGGCTCCAAGGGGTGAGGTCAGATCACTGCAGGGGTCTTATTGAATCTGTGATGCTTTGCTTTATAGATAGATGCATGTCTTGTCTAAACCTTATCCCTGAAGCTCTGCTTCTAATTGGCTATGGTAAATACCATCCAGTAGCAACATGGGCATCTCTTTAAAGGAACAGTTCAGTATAAAAACAAAAACTAGGCTGTGCAAAATAAAAAATATTTTTAATGTAGTTAGTTAGACAAAAATGTAATGTATAAAGGCTGGAGTGACTAGATGTGTAACATAATAGCCAGAACACTACTTCCTGCTTTGCAGCTCTCTTGGTTTCCACTGATTGGTCACCAGTCAGTAACCAATCAGTGACTTGAGGGGAGGCACATGGGTCATAACTGTTGCTTTTGAATCTGAGCTGAATGCTGAGGTTCAATTGCAAACTCACTGAATAGATATGTCCCATGTAGCCCCCCTTCAAGTCACTGACTAACTCAGAGTTAAAGAGCTGAAAAGCAGGAAGTAGTGTTCTGGCTATTATGTTATACATCCAGTCACTCCAGTCTTTATACATTACATTTTTGGCAAACCTTATTAGAACCCTGTTTTATTTTGCACCAGCTATCTATTTACCCAGATTTTATTTTTACACTGAATTGTTCCTTTAAGCTTCTTGCTGCCATAGGTGGAGAACAGGTCTGGACTGAGAATCAAAATAGGCCCTGGCATTTCAGGTACACAGAGGCCCAATCATCCCACTTAGAGGCCAAAACAGCCTCCACCAGCCCACTAAATACTGACTTTCTATGGCAACTTATAGCAGCCCATCTGGCATTTGCCCTAACCCACAGATTGCCAGTCCGGGCCTGGTGGAGAATAATGTTTAGGAAGGCAAAGACTCCCAAAAGGCACCAACTGCCAGTGGTCTAGCTATAGAGGAAGCAGTTGTGGGGGCCTGGACTGCAGGGTCTTCTTCCTCTATAGCTTTAAAAAACCTTAAAAAATCTTCTGGCCATGTCACAAAGTGGTGGCGAGGGAAGAACTGCAGGCAGCCAGGAGAGGTTACAGTTTATGTGGCCCCGGGCCCCTCTGAAGATTTTTTTGCAGGGAGGGGCCCAGTGCAGTCTCTGCCAACTACCGTCTATGGCCCAAATTCACTAAAGCGCGAAGCGTCTAACGCTTGCGCTAATTCGCCAGCTTGACGTCATTTTGTAACTTCGGAAATTCACTAACACCGGCTATGGCGAATTTTCACTAGCGAAGTAGATAGACTTGCGCAACTTCGCACCTTTACGCCAGGCGAAGTTGTGCACTGACGAAGGATCGTAATTACGCAAATTCACTAAGATCAACATTTTCCTGAACGTTACCACTTGCGTTAGACTTTACTTTGCCTGGTCAGACCAGGTGAAGTTCAATACAATGGGTAGGAGTTTAAAAAAAAAAATGTTAAAAATTTTCTGTCCCAAAAAAAACTGGCGTGTTTTACCATTGGAGGGTGATAGTTTGAAAAAGATCGATTTTTTTTGGGGGGGGGGGGGGAAGGTTATCCTCTTTCCCCCCTACATTTCCTAACATATGGCAACTCAACTATACAAGGGGCACATGTAGGGCAATAGGACAACTTTATTTACTTTATTAAAGGTTTCCTGGGCTTATGAAGTGGAATGTAGTGGCTGTAACATATACTTCTATTATACAATAAAGTTCCTGCCTTATGCAAATTAGGCTTCACCAGCATATATGCACTTTGCCTAGCGAAGTAACACTAGCGCAACTACGATACCATTCGCCGACCTGAGCGTAACTTCGCACTTTAGTAAATTTGCGTAGCGCTGGCGAAAATTCGCATGGGTGAACGCTAGTGAAGCCAACGCTGGTGAATTTTCGGATCTTAGTGAATTTGCCACTATAAGTGTATAGTTATAAGCTCCACCATGGAATCATATCCTCTCCAAACAAAACTTCTACTCCCCTGCCCTGCAGCCAACAGTTAGTAGCAGTGGTGTAACTACAGAGGAAGCAGACCCTGTGGCTGCAGGGGGCCCAGGAGGTATAGGGGGCCCACAAGGCCCTAATTAATAAGCATTTACCAATATATTGGTAAAACAGAACAACCTCTAGATATTTAGGGGGCCCTAAAAGGAATTTGCTGTGGGGCCCAATAACATCTGGTTATTAGTAGTAGTAAAGTACCAAAGGTTCAGGACAGGCCCGGACTGGCAATATGTGGGTTAAGGCAAATGCCAGATGGGCTGCTATAAGGTCCCATAGAAAGTCAGTATTTAGTGGGCTGGTGGGGACTGTTTGGGCCTCTATGTGAGCTGATTGGGCCTCTTGTGTACCTGAAATGCAAGGGTCTATTTTGATTCTCAGTCCAGTCCTGGTTCAGGAGTTAATTAACTTCTAGTGTTAATGAACAGTAAAATATCGTTGCCCCGTCCACCACTCCCACTGACCTAATACCGACTTCCCGTCAGATCCCCGTCCATCGTACTGCCAGAAAGTTCTGACTTTATTTTATTTTTTAAATTCATTTTTAAAAAAAATCCTATTGACAAAACTGTTACATTTGACACAATGAGTGCCTTGCATCAGCAAACATCTGAATTATTGTGCTTTTAAGTGCAAGTAGATTTATATAGTAAATGCGTACCTTTTATGACCCTCTAAGTGCTTGCACCTTCGTAAACACAGCGATTTCCATAAGCACAGTGCGTTTACTTTTTTAACTTTCAGAGAGGTTTTCAGACTACTATTATTTTCACATTTTGTTATCAGGACTCCAATTACCCCGCTTGAGCCAATGAATTTTAGCTGTAGATATATATTTTGGCATTATTTGTTAACTATACACGGGCCCATAAATCTCACTCTTTAATGGATTGGAAGCGAAGCTGTGTTTTTCTGTGTTTGGGGGAGGGGAATAAATAAATATATCTGGCGAGTGTTGGAGATAATGAATTAATATTGATTCTAAAACACCAGAAGGAGGGAGAGAGAGGGAAATGACTGGCTCAGCTGATGTTTTATACAGGGCCACTTTCCCCAGACCTACCTGGTGCTATCAGGAGAGGGCAACTGAAACAAAAACAAAGCTGTAAATAAAGGGAGAAGTAGAAGAGAAATGTTGTTGTGCCAAACATCTCACTCCAGGTTCTGCTGAGTTACAGAGCCCCCGGCTCCTAAAATTTATAGCAATCCGGCACTAATGCACTTGGCAAAACTTCTAATTCATTGTGTGGAGACTTTGTCCGGTTAATGGAGAAACACAGCCATTGTCCTAAAGGTCAGTTGTGTTTGTGACTCAGGAATGTCTGTTTGCTTCTTTCACAGGTACAAATAAAATAAGAAAACATATATTATTTCAAATATAGATATTAAAGTTGTTTGTTGTTATTGTCAACCCAGACAAAGGAGCTCCCCCCCCCCCCATCCATTATGGAAAGATAATGGATGAATTCACTTATTTATATATGTTAAAAAAAAAAATCAGGAGTTATCTTCTGTTAGGGTAAAGGAGATGCCCAAGTACTATTAAAAGATCTTTATTAGGACATGCATAAGCCTAATGCGTTTTGTGCCTAGGTGGGCTCTTCTAGGCTATCGGCCTCCCTTTTGCTCAATCATTTTAAAGGGGATAATGACCAACACAATTTACATACTGTATGTGACATCACACAATACGTAGTCCAATAAGAAAACCACTCGTTACAGGCAGTGTCGTAACTAGATGTTACTGGGCCCCACAGCAAATAAATTTTAGGGCCACCAACATATCCAGAGTTTATCCATTTTACTAGTATATGTTGAAATTGTTCATTAATTAGGGCATCATGGGGCCCCTATACCTCTTGGGCCCCCCTGCAGCCACAGGGTCTGCTTCCTCTATAGTTACGCCCCTGGTTACAGGCAAAGGAAAAAGGTTTGCCTTTCTCTAAATTGGTATCTCTCCAAATCCTCATACTCCGCTTAAACTTTGTGCAAAAGTTTTTTCTCCTGATTGGAAACTACCTGTGTGATGTAATTCACCTTTATTGGTTTACAACCCTGTAACGAGCCTAACGAGTAAAAAGACACTTGCATTAAAATGCACATATTGTACTTCTGTCTAGTTGCAATTGACGCCATGAAGTCCTCCTTGCCTCATTCATTCTTTCCAATTTGCGTTTAGTTGCATGTATTGACGCAGAGCAAACCTGGAACCACCTACATCTCAGTTGTGCCCACAGAATTGAGCACGCGTCACTCTTATGCCAAAGACTGGAAGTGATGCCCACCAGACTTGCAAAAGTGTAATGGTGTCTGATGTGTTCATTCCATGCCAGGCCTGGACTGGTAATCTGTGGGTTCTGGCAAATGCCCGAGGGGCTGCTATAAGGTGCCATAGAAAGTCAGTATTTAGTGGGCTGTTTGAGCCTCTGTGTAAGCTGAGTGGGCCTCTGTGTACCTGAAATGCCAGGGCCTATTTTTATTCTTAGTCCAGACCTGTTCCACTCATTGTTTCAGGCAGGACCGGGCCAAGGTATTTTGGCACCCTAGGCAAAGGCTTCAATCAGTGCCTCCCACTCCCACCTGGTCCTGCATTACCATTTCCCACCTTACCATTCATATTGCCACCTGTGCCAGCAGCCATCATGTTGCCCCATGTACCTGTGCCAGCACCTATCATATTGCCCTCATTTTTACCTGTGCCAACGGCAGTCAATCCCAATCTGTACCTGTGCCAGCATAAGCCAAAACATCCATCATATTGTTACCCCCAATCAGTACATCTATGTACCTGTGCCCCATGTTCCTGAGCCAGCAGTAGCCAATCCCTCATATTGCCCCCCAATCTGTACATGAGCCAGCAGCAGCCAAATATCCATGATATTGCCCTTGATCATCTGTTTACCTGTGCCAGCAGCCAAGATATTTCCCAGTTAAATTGGGCTGAAAAAAGACAAGAGTCCATCAAGTTCAACCCCTCCAAAAACCCAGCATACATACACACACACATCTCCACTCTTTCAAACACAAACCGGGGGGCATGTTTACTAAGATTGGAGATAAATATCTGGAGAAATTTCTGGAGATGTTGCCCATAGCAACCAATCAGATCTTTGCTAACTTATAGGTGGCTGTTTAAATCTAATTGCTGATTGGTTGCTATGGGCAACATCTCCAGAAATCTCTCCAAATATTTATCTCCAATCTTAGTAAACATGCCCCCATATATGCCCATAGTTATACTAACTGTAGAGTTTAGTATCAAAATAGCCTTTGATATTATGTCTGTCCAAAAAATCATCCAAACCCCTCTTAAAAGCATCAACAGAATGAGCATCACAACATCACCCGGCAGTGCATTCCACAACCTCACTGTCCTCACTGTGAAGAACCACCTACACTGCTTCAAATGAAAGTCCTTTTCTTCTAGTCTGAAGGGGTGGCCTCTGGTGCGGTGATCCTCTTTATGGGTAAAAAGGTCCCCTGATATTTGTCTATAATGTCCTCGAATATATTTGTAAAGTGTAATCATGTCTCCTCGCAAGCATCTTTTTTCCAGAGAAAACAACCCCAACCTGGACAGTCTCCCCTCATAATTTAAGTCTTCCACCCCTCTAACCAGTTTAGTTGCACGTCTCTGCACTCTCTCCAGCTCATTTACATCCCTCCTAAGGACTGGAGTCCAAAACTGCACTGCATACTCCAGATGAGGCCTTACTAGGGATCTATAAAGAGGTATAATTATGTTTTCATCCCTCGAGTTTATGCCCTTTTTTATGCAAGACAGAACTTTATTTGCTTTAGTAGCTACAGAATGACACTGCCCAGAATTAGACAACTTGTTATCTATAAAAACCCCAAGATCCTTCTCACTTAAGGAAACTCCCAACACACTGCCATTTAGTGTATAACTTGCATTTATGTTATTTTTGCCAAAATGCATAACCTTGCATTTATCAACATTGAACCTCATTTTCCAGATTGCTGCCCAGTTTCCCAACTTAGACAAATCACTCTGCAAAGTGGCAGCATCCTGCATGGAACCTATAGTTCTGCACAATTTAGTATAACCTGCAAAAATAGAAACCGTACTTTCAATGCCCACATCCAGGTCATTAATAAACAAGTTGAAAAGCAAGGGACCCAGTATAGAGCCCTGCGGTACCCCACTAACAATACTGGTCCAATTAGGAAACGTTCCATTTACCACCACTCTTTGTAGTCTATCTTTTAGCCAGTTCTCTATCCAGGTACAAATACTATGTTCAAGGCCAACATTCCTTAATTTAACAGTAACCTTCTGTGTGGCACTGTATTAAATGCTTTAGCAAAGTCTAAGTAAATCACATCCACTGCCATCCCAGAATCAAGGTCCCTGCTTACCTTCTCATAAAAAGAAATTAATGTCCAATTAAATATGTCCAATGCCCTGATGTTATAGTATTTAAACCCCCACAAGCTTTTCCTACTCTCTCATTTTGTTTTGGTGTGAGCAATGACCAAATACAAACATAGACATGGCAAAGCCATTGATGGAGGCCAGAAGGAGCTGCAACTATGAAAATCGGTAGAAGCAACAAATATGGTGTTTGTCAAGAATTGATGGCTCATTCATTTTCTAATTATTTGTGCTTGGGAGTATTTGCCAGTCAGAAGCTACAGTACATTCAGCAACTTCTCTTTATTTTATATATATATATTATCCACTTTCCTTTCCATCTTTATTTTTTTCCCCCTCCGTCTGCTTAAACTCTTATAAACTAACACACGATCCAGAAAACCCTTTGGGAGAACTCTAACCACTATCTTTATAACCCTGTGGGAAATAGTTGTCAAGGAGGCGGCTGATGACAGATTGTTGGATATTGCAAGTATGTTTTGGTCTTTCATGTCTTGTTGGTATAACCAGCCAGTATCACTTGTCTCATTGTAAAGGCAATGGGCTTACCAACTAAAGCCATACTAACAAATTCTTTCTTTGGGCTACATATACAAATGGTGTAGGAGAGGAAACTTTCTGCTCTAGGTGCAGTAATGAGTAAACAGAGGTGAGTTGCCACCAGTGTCTGCCAAATAGTGTTTTTATTTAAAAAAAAACAAAACATGAAAGTCATACACCTATCATCAGCTCTCATATAATGTTCTGCTATCCTGGTATTGGGTATACAGTATAGCTATATGTTGCTTAGACATAAGGATTAACAGCTGCAATATTATCTTGACTTTCACTTTACTTGACTCCACTGTGAAAATGGGGTTAATTGCGGCACTTGGGTACTGTGTATTGTATTGGGTTAATAACCAGTGGCCAAAGCAGGTGAGTTTTGGGGGGCCTTGTCGGCCGGAGGTGAACTTTCTGATAGTGTCCCCATTGCAACCGGCACATACCATTTCAAGTACTGGGGTAGGAATAGGGGGCAGAGCAGAGACAAAATTCTGCTCTCTTCATGGTAGCAGCACCCCTGGGCCAAAGCAACCAAAATATGTGTTTAGCCATGATACCAAGGCAGAGTAGAAGCAATAGCCCTAACTTACTGGTGCAGAGCCTGTAACAATTCATGTTGCTTGCGTACAGTAATGTGTTTATGAATTACAGGATTTTAGGCTCATGTTCATGGATAAAATGTTTAGCCTCCCTTGACACTACTTTTCTCGCTCTATTGTTCTGTGAAATTACAATATTCAAATTTACATCCACAAAATGACCAAATAAGACTTACATGATTAACCCTCTCATTTTGGTTTGACCAGCATCTCGTGCAAATGAGCGCATTAGTAGGGCCAGCCAGCAATGGAATTTTAATGCATTATCCAAGCACATCCCTCACTGAGGCAGAAAGGCTGCTTCCAAGAACCACTATTACAGTCTATCCTCTGAACTGATAATTGGGTTGGGTTCCCTAGGACATCGCTCCTTAAGCCGATATTCAAAAGTTAACAGTTCTTCAGCTGAAATTAAAAATTCTCTAAAGTGTATGTATATATGTATATATACTGTGACAAGCCGGCTGCCTGTACAAGTAATTTTGGGGGGAAATTAGCTATGATAGGCAGGTACAGGCCCAGATTTGTGGCGAGGCATACACTCGCACCAGGAGGGGGGAGTATTGGCCGCCCGATCGGACTGCACTCCTGCCTGATCAGACCTAGGCCTAGGGGTGTCAGCCAAAGGAATCCGCCCCTGGGTAGGTAAGCAGAGGATCAGTAGCATAAAGAGGGACACTTTGTCTTCAGGCAAAAACACAGGTTTATTCACAGGACTTCTTCTAATTAGAGATGGGTGGATTTATTCGGCAGGCTAGAATTTGCAGCAAATTCCCGCATTTCACCACTTGCGAATAAGTTCTCGAATTTGCAGGCATCAAAAAAAAAAAATCAGACGCCGGCATCCGTTTATTGAACGCAAGCATCTGTTTTTTGGACGGCAGTACATTTCAACAATTAATTAGTGTTGGCATCCAAAAATGGACACCCTCGTGTCCAATAACGGACGCCGGCGCCATTTGCACATTTTTTGCCATCTCGTGAATTTCATGGGAAATTCGAGAATTTTTCTGTGAAACGGGACATCACTACTTCTAACAAATATTGGCATAAAGTTCATTAGCGTTTCGGCAACACACATTCAAATTTTTTCCGCTCTAGGGGCTCTCACTTACTGGGTGGCTTCCACAGTCTGGAATATTCAGGCTTTTTAGTAAGCCCTTCTGACTTTCCCCTCATGGGATATCAGTTCACCGGCATCTGGCCTGTCCCACCTTTTGGCGTTCCTAAATCCTTTTGGCACCTGGTCATGTCTCTCTCCTACTCCTTGCAGTGCCAGGTATTCGGCAGGCTAGAATTCACTACGAATTCCCGGGTTTCGCCATTGGAGAATAAATTCTCGAATCACCTGCGAAAATTTGCAGGTGAAAATTTGTCAATTTTTTTGATGCCGGTGTCCCCCTGCTCCTTGCAGTGACAGGTAGCACCCAGTGCCTCTGGTCTGTTCCCTGCCCAGAGAGATCTTCCTAAAACTCTCATTAGCATTAAATACTTCTTCACAGTACAGCCGACCTTTGGAAAGTGAGCTCCAACATGTGAACTGGACCACTGGAATGGATTATCTGGCTCACACTATAGCTTCCAGGGCCAGACTGAAAACATCTCCAACTATGGAGAAATTAAATGCAAAACACACCTTTTTACACTTCTCTGTGGTCACTCAAAAACCAATTCTTACATTCAATTAGATTGGGATCTAATGGCTTTGTATTTTCTCTGCAAAAACTGTTTAGGTACATTAAAGCTGGGCATGCGGATGTGTGCACACAGGCTGTCACACAATACACAGCAATATATTTTCATTTTTTGCCTAGTGGGGGAATCAGAGAAGATAATAATGAACATACCTGCTGTGGCATTTATACAAATGGCCTGTATTCCCACACCTGTACCCTGAAACCATTTAAGTTTGAGTTTTAAGTTATCAGAGCACAAGTCACATGACTATGGGCAGCTGGGAAACTGACAATATGTCTAGCCCCGTGTCCGATTTCAAAATGAATCTGTTTGCTCTTATGAGAAATGGATTTCAGTGAAGAATTCTGCTGGAGCAGCACTATTATCTCATGCATTTTGAAAAAAATTTTTTTTCCCATGTCCAGTATCCCTTTAACCACAGTACTGAGTGCTGGGTGACAATGATCACCTCTAGCATGTGCACATACTGTACCTGACCATGATGGACTATAGATGCCCCATCTTTGAAATTACCCATCATGCTTGCAGGATTTAGGACACTTTGTTGAAGTGGTATTAAGATTTATATATTGTTATAATGAAGCTGGCATAACTGTTATTTCAGTTTGAATGAAGGCAACCAGCTGTGCTAGCTGCCACTTACTCACTGTCATTAGAGACAGAAACAACTAGCCTGCGTCTGCAACACCAGCTTCTTCCCTGCACCCTGTCCAGGGCTGAAAAATGCCATAATCCTTTATGCATCCTGGGAATAGGTTTTTAATTGGGGCTTCGTTCCAAAGGTTTATAGAGAAACAATAATTTGACGCCTCTAAATGATAGCTTTTGTGTAGAGCGTGAGCGGCTGAGCCATACAAGGCGACTGTGGCTTTTTCAGTCACTCTCTTATTGTCTCTGTATGTGTGCAAACAGAACTGCCCTCAGGAGCCGGTGAAAGGCTTTTGCTGCCTGCTGTGAAGATTAGAATTCCTTCACCTCGCAAAGCCATTCACTAAGCCCTACACTGGGACTCTATTGACCATCTGAAAGCATTTGTGTGTCTCTGTATGCACTGCAGAAACATGCAGATACCCTATTTATATCACAATGATGGTAGTTCTTTCTTTTTATCTCTTACACTCCCTCCTTTTCTCCAGGGTTGGACTGGGGGGCACAGGGACCCCACAGCTGCAGTGGCGTGCTCTGAGCGCGTGCACAATGATGTCACTCTGCCGAGAGAGTGCGCTTGTGCACACGCATGTTGCCTGGTAAACTCGGTGCGTGTGCGTGCCTGTGCACTCTCTCGGCAGCATAACCGGGGTGTTGAGCACGCACTCAGGGGAGCGCCGCCGTAGCTGTGGGGTCCGGGGGTCTGCAGGGGGGCCCTGGCTAGCCTACCCGTGGGCCTGCAAGTCACGGAACTGGGCCGGCAGGGCCCACCAAGTTTTTTTCTCGGTGTCCCGCAGGCCCAGTCCGACACTGCTTCTCTCTCCCACCCTGTTTAAGAGTCCACGTTCCAAAATATGTGCTTGGATGCCTCATGGTCCACACTTTCACCTTTTAACTTTAAAAAGCATGTATTCAATAATTCATGGCCTGGTCTCAAGTGAGAACTTTATAAATAAATACATGAACACACAAACACAGTCCAAACATAGCAGTGACTCAATGAGCTGATGAAAAGAAGAGTGGGCATATTATTTTGGTTCTCTGTAGGGCCCTGTGGTTGGGAAGCATTTTGATGACTGGTACAATGATAATACTATGCTGCTCATTCAATTGCTCTGCTTATAAACTGCCATGTTTCTGCAAGTACTCATATTATGGTTTGTAATAGTCTCTCGTCATTTTGTGAAAATGCTACATTTCAGCGTTTTGTATAAAGCTAGTGTGCAGCACTTGAATTGGAGTGAAAAAAGTGGAGGGATGTGGTGAATATAGCGCAGCATGCTAAAACAAGCCCCTCCCACAATCATAAGCCACACCCATTGTTATAAAAAGCCTCATGCACCAATACTTTCTGGTTCCACCCACTTTAAAGCAAAGCCATTTTACTATTTCCTTTTTGGCATTTCCTTCTAATGGACAGTTTGATGCCCAGTATGTATAGATTTATGTATGTGACCTGAAGGGACCCCAAAATGAAAATTGTGCATATGACTTTTCTTGTCTGCCAATTCAGCTTCTACAAAACCAGCACCTTTTCTGTGTATTATGTCTCATAACATAGGACAACCCCATCATATTCTAGATTGCCCAAGATTATTCCATATATCATTCTCTCACTATTCCTTAGTCTGCTGCTGTTTAATACCTTCATTTTCTTTATTTCCCCTGTTTTCTTATTCTCTCCTTTTCTCTGTAACCCTCTGTGATGTCTTTATCTGTTTAACATTTTTCTTTATTTTCTACTTCTCCCAGCAATCCTTTCTCTCGTTTTATTCTCTATATATTTAACTATATTATATTTTACCTCTGCATTTTATTTGCATGCAGCAGTGGAGAGGAACAAATGAAAGTTCTGGGATGCAAAACTCTTGCATTCCCTCTGAGGAGATGCTATTTCACAGAAATAAAGAAGTGAAGGGATGGCATCCCTCCCCAATTACAGCACTGCTAGTGTGTATATGACCTAGTGATCTGCCACCTGATCTGCTTTAATATGTGCATTGGTGCCATGCAGGGCCAGGCCAGCTGAGTGCCCCAGCCAACCAGCCAGCCACATTGCCCCTCCGCCATGTGCCATTGTATAAGCAAGCGCATGCGAACCTCCACCTCCCCCCTTGCATCCCAGTGAGCTGTCTGCACTAGATGACTAGTCAGTTATCAGAAGTGGCTTTTTGGCGCCCCTAATAACGTACGGGTATATGCGCATGCGAATGATGCAATCTTTCTTTCCTCTAAAATTATATTCTAATTTATTGAGTTCAAATTCAAATAATTATTCATTCAAATCTTCAATGTAGACTTGCTATTTGTCCAAATCCAGAAAGTATGGATTCAGTGCTTCCTTTAGGGAAAAGAACTGTCATTTTAACACTAAATAAAAAAATAACAGAAAAAATGCTTATTTGTTTGAGAGAACACGCGGTTCCTCGCGCAGCTATGAGCAGTGTTTGTCTCAGATGTTCAAGGGTCATTTCTCTGCTCAGATAAATATCCATTGTATAGATTACTGCAGCTGCTGCCTGCCAGGCAACACTCGCTCTTCCTTCTACCATTCCCACCTTTTTTTGTAAGTCATGTTCCAGATAAAGCCATAAACACAGCAATAAAATCATACAAAATGAATGGATCGGATTGCCAACATGTAATGCCAATCTCAACTGTACATATTGGACAAGTTGAGTGAACATCACATCTGCAGATGAAGAAGTAGGCAGCCATACTTGTGTATCACCCATTGTAAGATATTCATCTGTTCGGCATGCAGAGCAAATGATCATGTAGCCAATAGAATACAGCTTATGGTTCATACACATTAGTATCTTGTGGTTGGGGGGTTTGATCAGGTCAGGTCTGTCATTTTTGGCCATGGATTACAACATTTAAATATTAATCCATAAATAAAGGTCACAGAGTGAGAGCAGACACAGAAACTGATTTCTGTTCATTAAATAATAGACATTCTTCTTTGCAGTTGGTTATTATTAAAATTGAGGAACATTTCCAGGGAAACGTATAGAGCCATTGAGGCTTATCCAGGGAATTGGTGAATTAGGGACTCTGGGTAATGATGAACACGATTTTTTTCATTGTCTAAATGAACTGCGGTCCCCTCAACGGTCTTGAGTTGATGCAACTGTCCGACCAGTCTGATAACCTGTAACCTGGGTGGGATGTAACTTGTAACCAAAACACTAATATGCATGAAGCCACAGCATTTGTATAGACCTTGTTTTAGAGCTAGAAGTGGTCTTGTTATAAAGAAAGCTGATATAGTTGTTGACATTGTAATGGAAATTTTATAGAAATTTGCTCAAATCCCATGATTTGTATAACATTGTCAAAAAAAATTAACATTTCTTCGTTCCAGTGTTGAAAAGACTGTCTGTATCTTTACTCCCTGCTTTAACTTGCAGTAGGAATTAATGACTAGAATGGTTGTTAGTGTTCAGTGCTACTACAGTGCTGCTTCAATCTCTAACTCTCTACTGAAATGAATATGAACTGCTCAAGGCTGTAGAATATTTTCCATATTTTCCGGTTTCTTATTGAATAAATAAACCCCTTAGTGTTCAGAGAATAAAAAGGTTATGGCAAATAGCAGAGGGACTGCTGTAAGATCAAAAGAAAATCCTGTTTAATGTGCTCGTGGGAGCTGTTTGGGCCTCTCTGTGTACCTGAAATGCCAGGGTGTATTTTGAATCCCAACAGGACCTGTGGTCTTCCATGGGGCCCTGAACTACAAATCCCCCCATCCAGGAGAATTACTGTTGAAGGTCTTACTGCAAAAGAAACCTATTCTGTTATAGTGTAACATTAGGTACTATAGAGGGGAAGCAAAATTAAGATGCATAAACTGGAAAGAATGGAAGAGAAAGACAGCAGATAACGAAAATGATAGAAGGCTGCAGAATCTAAGGTAAAGAGTATGAAAAGGAGAACAAGAGGCAGCAGAACAGCAGAAAAGAAGCAAGCAGGACTTCAAAAGGGACAGCTACCAGGCAGATGCTATAGCTGTGCACCCTGGACAATTACATACAAGGGAGAAGTACACATAAAATCACAATGATCAGGGCAGCCTAGAGATCTGCAGTAAGAACAGCAGGCTCTCCAAGCCCTTAGGAGCTACTCTTCAGGATATCAATATCTTTCACGGGACCCACATAAACTAGAAGGCTTTGCCCCCAGCATCAAATATTTAACAGGGGGTTTTCACATTGAACAACACAGAGAAAGCAAAACAGGCAAGAAGATTTGAAGATCAGCTGCTGCTAACCTATAACTCCCAGCATGCTTTGCAGAATGGTATGTCTAAGGCCCATAGCAAGTAAGTAAGTAAGTAAGTAAAGATTTATTTATATAGCTACTTTCCAAGCAAAGCTACAAAGTGCTGTACAACAGATTTAAACAAGAATTAAAATACAATAACATTTTCACAAGCATTTAGATTACATTTCAAAACTACTTAAAAGCCAAAGTTTACTAGGCGCATATACAGCAAAAGCACAATCCCCTTTTCCTTTTAATCTTGTTCTAGGGATCGTCAATAATCCTTGTCCTGAAGACTTTAGCATTCTACTGTTATTATAAGCATTTAATAATTCTAAAATATATACTGGGGCCTCCTGGTGTAAAGCTTGATAGGTTAATAATAATATTTTAAAATCAATCCTAAACTTCACCGGAAGCCAATGAAGATCAGCCAAAACAGGACTAATATGATCAAAGCGCTTAGTTTTTGTTAATAGCCGTGCCGCCGCTGCGTTTTGGACTAACTGAAGCCGACCCAAGGATTTTTGACTCAAACACGTAAATAAGGAATTGCAATAATCCAAACGAGATTAAATAAAAACATGAATCACTCTCTCTAAATCCTTAAAAGAAAGAGCATGTCTGATTTTCGCAATATTTCTTAACTGAAAAAAACATGATTGAATTAGCTTGTTTATGTGCAAGCCAAAATCTAAATTGGAATCAAAAATAACACCCAAATTTCTGATGGATGTACTTATACGAGATCCTAAAATGCCCAAATCCACATGCAGAGCATTTGGACACTGTTCCTTACCAGAAATCATCACCTCAGTCTTATCCTCATTTAAGCTCAAAAGCATGCCTGCGCTTTTTAAACATGCAGCAACCAAACGGCTGTAGAAGCAGACATATACGTTCATTTATGTAAACATTTAGGTGGGACAGTCCTGAACAGCAAAGACTGGTGGGACTGGTGCAGGATGTGGGTTGTAACAACAGGGGTACAGATCTTGGGGGTCATTTAAAATTACTATTTAAATTTAAACAAGGCAGTAACCAACGCAACTGATCAGACGTTTTCAATGCTTTCATTGTCCTACCTGAACATGCTGTATAGGGTCCCTATATGACTGAGCTCATCACGGATTGGTTGCAATGGATTACTGTCTGGGGGCAAATTTGACCAATAATCCTCCCTTCTTTGCCATGCTCCTCTCTCTTACAATTGCTTTATGGGCCACATTCCATGCAGAGAGCGGAGTAGTCATCTTGCCAAATCCAGACTTCACTGCTTTTAATATGTTTTTGCTGGGGACAGAGTTAAGGATAAAAGCTTTTTCTGAGCCCTGGACAGGGCTATTTACCATATAGGCATCTAAGAGTCCATGGCAGCTTTGGGGGGGGGGGGACCCTTGGGTCTCTATTGTAAAAAAGATTCCAAGAGCTCCCCAACCCGCCACCAGATACTTGCAGCTAAATAGTGGAGCAATTAGCCCATACACAGTACCGCAGGACCAGCTGCATATGTGCTGATCACCAAGCAAAAGGGGCAGCCCAAAGGCCGTTCCAAGGGCTGCACAGAACCTAAATGAAACCCTGCTCTTGGGAAATTGGGGCCTGCACGGGTCCATTTTTTGGAGAAGATCCGCGGCCCGACCCCCAACCCGCAGAACCACCAACCCGTTTCTATACCTCCACCTGGAACTTGTACGTGCAACCCACAGGGTACCACAAGATTTTGCGGGTAACCCGCAGGTAACCGACCCGCTGCAGGACTTTACCATGTATATCTCATCATCATTCATTGTGTGCAAACATGGAGACTGAATCTCATTTGTGATAAGTTATGTGCTTTGCGCTGTTGGAACATATATGTAAGTTCTCAGGCCTGCTTCCCTTCCAGTAAAACTTTGATTAATTGGCCACTTCTCCAGTTGCAGCTAAATTAATGCTGCTTAAGCGTTTTCAGCAGTGCTGATTGTGATATTGCCCTAATACGGCATGAAGGAATCCCATAGGAAGAGAAGCCCGTAGGATTATACATGGAAAATCACAAATCGGGCAATTAGGAAATTGATGGACTAGTTCCTTTGTTTCTGCTCATTGCAGTATAGTGAGTGTAAACATCAATCCATTTGTAGCTTGCTCAGTTGCTTTCAGGCCTGTATGTGCCCTAGACAGTAATGCTCCCATCAGTTAATCTCTGCTTTCACTTCACTCTGTACTTGCATTTCTGTGGATCAATGTGTGCACACATCAATCTGTGCTTAGGTGTCAGACTGTGAGCTTGTGCAGCATTCACCCAGCTCACCTTCCACTCTCCCTCTATACAAATCCCGCTCTTGCTTGCCACCAGTATTTAGGCTTGTTGTATCTTGGGGCACATATTTGCTGCAGTTCCAGGGTGTTAATCCATTCTTGCATATAACCACTCCCCTTCACCCTTCTCTTTCTTGCATGGCATGATTTAAATAGCTAAATATATAGCAAGCAGTAAAATAAATAATCCCAATATAACCTGCATGTCCAGTTGCATTATTGAATCACTGTAATAAATAAGCATTTAATATGGGGGAACACGTACAAAGGTAGTGCATGAAAATGTGTGCACACAAATCCCACTATACAATAGCTGCAATAGTATTGTTCATGTCTGGCAGGCAGAGTTGCTGGGCTTCTTGTATAGTTGAGTTGCACATGCTCTGAAAGATCCACTAGTTTTGCAAAGTCACCGAATGGTCTACATTGGTCCAATTATTATCATATTAGCGGCAAGTAGAGCTTGATGCAGTCTTCTGCCTGAACAATATCTGGCTAAGATATTGATTAGAGAGTATATCATTTTGGCCAAATATGCAGGTCCATGAGACTCTAACTCAGTGATCCCCAACCAGTAGCTTGTGAGCAACATGTTGCTCTCCAACCACTTGGATGTTGCTCCCAGTGGCCTCAATGCAGGAGTTTATTTTTTATTTCCAGGCTTGGAGGAAAGTTTTGGCTGTATAAGAACCAGGTTTACTGTTAAACAGAGCCTCAATACAGGTTGCCAATCCACATAGGGGCTACCAAAGGGCCAATCACAGCACTTATTTCGCACCCCAAGAACATTTTTCATGCTAGTGTTGCTCCCCAACTCCTTTTTATTCTGAATGTTGCTCACGGCCTCAAAAGGTTGGGGATCCCTGCTCTAACTTGTATGTAACCAATTGACAGGCTGACTCAACAATCCAGATAAAACCCATAGGTAACAAACTTGCAGGGAATCCAGATGTCCATTGTAGCAAGGCACACACCATCAATCCTGTCAAGATGGGAACTCCAGATCTGCCCATTATTTTTGATTTGTATGTAAACATATACATGTTAAGTGTAAAAGTTGCATTATTGGCTACAGCTTCCATATAGGGCTCATTTACAGGTGCAAAGTGCAATATGCAATGAGTATAAAAGCTTACATTTCATAAAGGTATTTGCTCCTATACAGGTATTGGATCCATCCTGTGGAAACCCATTATCCAGAAAAGAGGGGGGTTGAAACCAGGGCACAGGAGATGTTTACTCAAAGTAATGTTTTTAAGCATACCGCTAAGATAACGTTTAAATTGTGATCATCATCATCATCATCATCATTTATTTGTATAGCGCCGACAAAATACGCAGTGCTTTCCTTAGTTATAACAAACAGGGAATAAAAGTGGATAACAATCAAGGATTTACTGATACAATGGGATTAGTGGGCCCAACAGACTAAAGGTTAGGGTACAATTGAGACATTAGGGTTTCAGACACAATTTGTGATTTATGATACAGCAGTGATTGATTATTTAAGGTACATTGAACACGCTTCTCTAAACAGGAGGGTCTTTAAGGAGCGTTTGAAAGTTTGGAAAGAAGGAGAAAGTCTGACAGCTCGAGGCAGAGAGTTCCAGAGAAAAGCAGAAGCCAGAGAGAAGTCTTGTAGACGAGAATGGGCAGAAGTGATTAGAGGAGAAGCGAGGCGAAGGTCAGAAGCAGAGCGAAGGTTGCGTGTAGGAGTGTATTTGGAGATCAGAGATGAAATATAGGGAGGGGCTTCATTGTTAAGAGCCTTGAATGTGAGGGTTAGTAATTTGAATTTGATTCTGAAGGAGATTGGGAGCCAGTGAAGGGACATGCATATGGGAGCAGCGGATGCTGAGCGGTTAGATAGATGAATAATACTAGCAGCAGCATTTAGAACAGATTGGAGTAGTGAAAGGCGACTTCTTGCAAGGAGTAGGTTGCAGTAATCAAGTCGGGAGATAAGAGAATGAATAAGTGTTTTGGTTGATTCTGAACTGAGATATGGTCGTATCCGGGCAATGTTGCGTAGTTGAATACGACAAGATTTTGCAAGTGTTTGAATATGTGGTGAAAAAGACAGATGTGAGTCTAGTATAACTCCTAGGCAGCGTGCCTGTGAGGTGGAATGAAAGGTAGTGTTGTTTACTGTGAGTGATATCTGAGGGACAGGGGAAGATCTTGGAGGAAAAATAATGAGTTCAGTTTTTGAAAGGTTCAGTTTCAGGTGGCGCTGTGACATCCAGGAGGAGACAGCAGAGAGACAGTCTGTAACTTGGGAAAGGACAGAAGGAGAGAGATCAGGAGTGGACAAGTAGAGTTGGGTGTCATCAGCATAGAGGTGATACTGAAGTCCAAATGACTGAATACGTTTTCCTAGTGAAGTAGTGTAGAGCGAGAACAGCAGAGGGCCTAGAACAGAGCCTTGAGGAACTCCGACAGAGAGAGGGAACGTAGTAGAAGTAGAGTTAGAGAAGGCAACTTGGAAGGAACGGTCAGAGAGATAAGATGTAAACCATGAAAGAGCAGTGTCACGAATGCCAGCTGAGTATAGAATGTTGAGGAGGAGTGGGTGGTCAACTGTGTCAAAGGCTGCAGAGAGATCTAGAAGGATGAGTATGGAATAGTGACCTTTAGACTTTGCCAGTAGAAGATCATTGGTTACTTTAGTGAGTGCAGTTTCAGTTGAGTGTGTTGGGCGGAAGACAGATTGCAGGGGGTCAAGAAGGGAGCTGTCAGTAAGATGCTGGATCAGGCGTTTGTAAACAAGCCTTTCCAGTAATTTGGATGTGAACGGAAGAAGGGAAACCGGACGATAGTTAGCGGGAGAGCTGGGATCAAGGGAAGGTTTTTTGAGGATAAGAGTGATTAGTGCTTGTTTGTGCGAGGATGGGAATGTACCAGTGGAGAGTGAAAGGTTGAATAGGTGGGTAAGTGCAGGAGAGAGTGTATCAGAGATTGGATAGAGGAGGTGAGAGGATATGGGGTCTAGGGAGCAGGTTGTGGGTTTTGAGCAGGCTAGAAGTTTGCCGACTTCATCTAGTGTTGTGGGGGCGAAGGAGTGTAAAGTGGATGTGAGTGGACTGCAATTTAGTCTGAGATTAGTCTAATGAGATCTATTTTTTCATTAAAGAAATGAGCAAGATCTTGGGCAGTTACATTAATGGGGGGAGGGGGTGGAGATTAAAGAAGAAAAGTACTGTTCTTTAGCTATTGATAGAGCTTGATTGTAGCAGGAGAGCATGAATTTGAAGTGGATGAAATTAGGATCAGTTCGTGACTTTCTCCACCGTCGTTCAGCACATCTACTACATCTTCTGAGGTACCGGGTTACATTAGTGTGCCAGGGTTGGGGTCTAGTTGGTCGGCTGTGACGGGTGGTAGAAGGAGCAAGGGAGTCAAGAGCTGTTGAAAGGGCATTGTTGTAGAGAGAAAGTGCCTCATTTGGACAGGAAAAATTGTTGATATGAGAGATAGATTGTGCTGTTGATGTTGATAATTGTTGTGGATCAATTGCATTAAGGTTTCTGTACGTGTGGGTGGAGAGAGATGGTTGTGATAGTGCAGGTGAAAGTGTTATGTGAAAGGACAGTAGGTGATGGTCTGATAGGGGGAAGGGAGAATTAGTAAGGTTAGATGGGTGGCACGAGTGGCAGAATATAAGATCAAGAGCATGACCTTCAATGTGAGTAGGTGAGTCGGTCCACTGAGAGAGACCAAATGAAGTTGTTAGAGAGAGCAGTTTAGAGGTGGCAGGAGAAGCAGAGTTGTCAATGGGAATGTTGAAGTCAACTAAAATGAGAGCAGGTGTCTCAACAAGTTAGGGACCACCATGTGGGGTTTACATTGATGTGGTATGGTGGCTTATCAATTTTATGATCATAACTTTTTAACAAAAAACCCTGTTTTTCAAAATGTACATGCATTTGCTTATTTACTTGAATTGCTTAGACAGGGTTTTAAATATTTAAGTATTTTTTAAAGTATTTTGAAATTTGCCTTAGGTGTGCACCCACAATCCCCTTCTTCATTATCCAGAAAGCTCCAAATTATAGAATGGCCATCTCCCATAGACTCCTATTTAATCAAATCATTCAAATTTAAAAAAATGATTTCCTGTTTCTGTGTAATAATAAAGCAAAACCTTGTACTTGAACTTGATCTCAAACCTAGATCCTATGTTATAACTAATATTGGAACCAAAACTAGCCTATTATGTTTATTTAATGTTTGCAAGATTTTCTAATAGGTTTAGATGGCCATACATGGAGAGATCCACTCGTTTGGCAATTTTTGGCTCATTTGGCGATGTTGCCACTTTGAGGTGGGCGATACCGGAATGATCTGATCGTGGACCCTAGGGCCCAACGTTTGGATCATAATGAAGTGTAAACTGGAGGTCGCGTCAATAAACAGATGTGGCCGCAATCCAATGGGATTTTTAGTCCTGTCCGATTGACATCTGGCCAACTTTTGGACAGAAATTGATTGAGGAAGCACGTCGGAGGGCCCCATACACGGGCCAATAAGATGCCGAGTTTGTCGGCAGCAATTATTGGCCGTTTATGGCCACCTTTAATGTATACAGAACCGATAACAAATCCTGTATCTGGAAAACCCCAGGAGCCCTGGAATGAACAAATAACATGGCTATGTGCATCTTTGCATCAAGTGCTCTGAATTTTTAAGAGTGAACTGCAGACGTATCTCCGAGTTGCTTGTAGTCTGCAGAATCAATCCCATTTTCTGGAATCAAAATGTATTTATTTTATATTTTTGGGCGACTCAGTGGAAATTCAGCCTTAACACTTCTACCCTGGGCTGCTATCCAAACTGGGTCTGAGCGTGGGGGAGAGAGAGTGAGGAAAAGCTGCAGAAGTCAAATCTCGGCATGGCTAAACAGCCATCACCATTTATTTTAATGTCTTTCTGGGCACCCGCTCTGTAATATATATCCGTATGCACACGTGCTGCAGCTTTAACTGCTACATATTGTTAAAGGAGTCCAGGTCAGGCTCCCCATCTACAGACATGCTCCTATTTATGGCACGATCCTTCAGATATTCCAAATTCGACAAAACTAGTCTGTAACACCTCTGTACAGAATATTTATAAATCAGTATAGAAACAGGGGCCACATAGGCAGCAGAGGGTGTTTTTATTTTTGGAGGCCAAGTGAAGATAGAATGTGCAGTGCAATCAATAAATAAGAGTCACCCCCTTTACAATAAAGCTCCACCCACTTAAATTACATAAAGTGTGTTGTCAGATGGTTTTAAGGGATACAATAAGAATCTTAAGTATAGTACACCAATAAACAGTATATATAGTAACGTAACATCATGGGGCCTGGGTGTGAGCAGTGCACCCACCCTCCCAAGACACGATTTTTACGGTGGACACACATGGGTGCGAACAGCTGGGGACAATCACACCCCCACATACCCTGCATACATGTAATACTTATTGCCAGGCAGACAGCTTGTATACACACTGTCAAGCACATTATACCATGAGAGGAATGGCTAATGGCACTTATACACATAAAAATGCAGTGGGGTCTTGCACTCCAAGTATATTAAATACAAAGAGAGAAAGTGGGTACTGGCACCATAAGAACAAATAATTTAAACCACAAGGAGCAGTGGGCATGGTTTTAAGTACGTTTATACACGGTGAGAAGCAGTGGGTACAGGCATCCCAAAATATTAAAATCAATTAGAGCCATTTAATACTGGCACCCTTAGAACAGTATCCAAGCACATTATACATCTAGATAACCTGTGGATACTGGCACCCCTACTACATAACATACAGTGAGACAGTGACAGTCTTGGACACCAGGGACCCACCCAATAACCTTAGACCAGGGACCACTCTCAGTACTAATATACTTCCTCTCCTCACTCAACCTCTATTTTTCTTTACATACTGTAATCTATTATTTTATCTATTTAGCCTCTTTGTTCTCATAGAAATAGGGAATGGCCATGAAATAGGCTAAATGTTTAACCGCATGAGGGCCCTCAGACACCTGGGCCCATCGGGGTCGGACTGGCCCACCGGATACCAGGAAAACTCCCAGTGGGCCAGTCTGACCCTGCGGTGAGTGAGTTTGGAGAGATTTAGTTGCTTGGCGATTAATCGCCTCTTCTGTAAGGCAACAATCTCCCCAAACTGCCTGCTCCCTGCCCGCCACCTGCATGAATGAAGAAACGCCAGCGCCAATGCACTCACAACGTTTCGATTTCCGTAATCGCCCGAACTTTCCTCTTCAGGCTACTTCGTGCGATTCCTGAAATCAAAACTTTGTGAGTGCATTGGCGCTGGCGTTTCTTCATTCATGCAGGTGGCGGGCAGGGAGCAGGCAGTTTGGGGAGATTGTCGCCTCACAGAAGAGGTGATTAATCGCCAGACTATTAAAGGGGTTGTTCACCTTTGAGTTAACTTTTAGTATAATGTAGAGAGTGATATTATGAGACAATTTGCAATTGGTTTTCATTTTTTATTGTTTGTGGTTTTATAGTTATTTAGCTTTTTATTCAACAGCTCTCTAGTTTGCAGTGTCCGCAATTTGGTTTCTAGGATACAAATTACCCTAACAACCCTGCATTGATTTGAATAAGAGACTGGAATATGAATAGGAGAGGGACTGAATACAATGATAAGTAATAAAAAGTAACAATACATTTGTAGCCCTACAGAGCATTTGTTTTTACCCCCATTTGAAAGCTGCAAAGAAACAGAAGAAAATTGCAAATCATTTAAAAACTATGAAAAATAAATAATGAAGACCAATTGAAAAGTTTCTTAGAATTGGCCCTTGTACAATAAACTAAAAGTTAACTTGAAGGTGAACCACTCCTTTCAATCTCCCCGAATCTGCCTGTATGTCATCTGCCTTAGAATTGATACAATAGTTGCTAATACTCCAGAGATGCTGCTGAGAAATGTATCAACTAAATGTTGAGAGTCTGCATTAGAATTATTGAACAGACTCAAATACCAGAGACAAGAACATTCAACTTTACACCTGGATTTTGTAAAAACGGTAAAAAATAAATATAATGGAAAGTAGTTGATAAAAGTCTTTATTTCTAGGGGAAATCTAAAATCTAAAACAACTGAATTGAAAAAAGTATTCGGAAGGTGAAAAAGCCTTTTACTATTGAGCTTGTAGAAGAAAACCAGTACAAAATGAGTACTTATTATATTTCAGCTGAAGAATGCAAATAGCAGATTTTTAGCTCTTCTGTTAACTCAGGTCTATGTCAGTGGGAATTAGAAACGGGTAAACCTGCCACATCTGAGGTTTGTTTCATGGAATAAATCCAGTGGCGTAACTACCAGGGGTGCAGGGGGTGCAATTGCACCACCCACTTGGGACCCATCTAGAGGGAGATTTTACAGCACACGTCATCAACACTCCAGCATGAGATTTATAGAGGAAAGGGCCCGACAGGGGGGACCAGGTGCTCATCCTTTACCGGAGCCCACCAGGGAGTAGTTACGCCACTGAATAAATCCATAGAGTCTCTATCCCTGTCCGTCACTCACTCTTTATACTCTTTATAGTGGCGTAACTAGAGTGCACTGGTGCAGCTCTTTAATCCCCATCCTCCTTATGACACTGTTTATACCATTGAATTACCTCTAACCAGTGGGAAAAAATGGTTCATAATTCCCGATCAAAAGGGAAAATATATTTTTAGGTTTATTTATAACTAAAGTCTGTACAGGACCAAACTAGGGTTAGGCCCTACCCCCTTCTCCAAGCCTGGAAAGATTGGTCAGGCACTGGGTCTAAATATATTAATACTAATATTTAATGATACATTGATCAACATAAGCACTAACTGATATCAAAATTAACTGCACACATTAACAACTAATATCATCCATCATTCCTAAATCATACAGGCAGGTTAATTGGCACCTGATGGAAGTGACTCCAGTAAGTAAGTGTGTATGAATGTGATAGGGAAAATAGACTGGAAGATCCCCTGGGGCAGGGGCTGATGTGAATGATGATTAGTCTCTGTAAATTGCATCGTAATGGCAGACAATAACATAAATAATAATCACTGGCTGTAAATCTGTAAAGCACATACAGTAGTTCAGGGTACAACCATCCATAACTGCTTGCAAGGCAATGGCTGTCTGATTTTAAACATGCAAGTAGACATTATTCAGAGAACCTGAACAGTGAAACAGTGATATCTATCTCTCTCTCTATATCTCTCTCTCTATATATATATATCTCTCTCTATATATATATCTCTCTATCTCTCTCTATATATCACTCTCTCTATATCTCTCTCTCTATATATATATATCTCTCTCTATCTCTCTCTGTATATCTCTTTCTCTCTCTCTCTCTCTCTTGCGCGCTCTCTCTCTTTCTCTCTCTCTCTCTCTCTCTCTTTCTCTCTCTCTCTCTCTCTC